>MU748056.1:20891-42038 GCA_026770625.1 Nicotiana glauca | reverse complement strand
TTTTGAAATTGGGTAGTGTAATTGGGGGTTAGATTGGGGCTGGAATTGGGCTAAAATTGAAATTAAAAAGGGCTACAATTTAAATAGCCAATTTTCCCCAATTTTAATTTTATAAAATAGTAAATGATGTTCAAAAATCAAATTAAAATTACTGAGTTAATAAAAAATGCATGAGTACTAATTTAAAAATATTAGGAATGATTTTTGATTAAAAATGCTATTAAATCGAGAAATAGGCTAAAATTACAATTTCATGCAGTTTTAATTTAAAAATACCAAACGGACTTGTAAAATCATGTGAAAATCATATAAATTATATTTTGTATAAATGTGAGAATAAAATAAATTATTCACCAAAATGACAAGTTTTGGGAATAATTATTGAATTTTATAGTGCAAAATAGGCCATAAATTGGTTTTAAAAATCCTTACAAATGTGGAAAAATACCAAAATCGTTGTGGATATTTATACATGCATATACATGCTAATTTGAAAGTATTTTGAGTATAAAAATACATAGGAAAAAATTGGGTATCAACACTAAGTACCTAATACAATTGCTTCTATAAAAGTTGAAAGGTACAATATAAAATCACCTACTATAAATAAACTAGACTAAAATGACAGACACATGGAACTGGTTCAAGTAGCTTCAGGATTGCACACTTGAATCACCCATACATTTCTTGCAAAATCGCCTTGCTATTTTGCTCTCAATTCACGTTTAACCTCTGCTTATGTGCATTACCTATAAAAGAGAACAATCTTGAAATTTAAGGAGTTAGAAATTAGAGATTTACTAGGATTTTTTACCCATGGTGGAAGAGTTCTAGTTGAGCTCATACTTTAACTCTATCCTTTTCCTAACCCGTGTTCTCTTTGTGTAAGGAGTCTTTCTACTTATCCAATATGTAACCTTTTTTATCATGATCAGGAGATATTACTTCTGATAAGTTAGATTTATCTCCTTCGCGTGCATCTCACATGTTTGGGTTGATCACAACTATGCTTCACAAGATGGACCTGGTCCATGTCTAAGTTCCTTTGTCAGTGTTCAAAACTTCACTTTTACTTGGGCCAACAAGAATGGTAAAAATATCAAAAACCATTCCTCAAAAGGAAAAATCCTCTTCATCGCGGCCGACCAGTGATAAAATGCTGGTGGAGCCACGCCTCGAGAAGTGTATTCCTGGGGTGGCGATCTTACTTTCGACTTCAAAGTCGAGAAAACTTCGTCGGTCCCTGGCCGATGTGAGCCAATGTCAAGATGTATATGCTCGATAACTGAAGGGAATCTTGAGGAGGTGAAGAAAGGTTGCCATTGGGAAAACAAAGAGGTGGTGATTTCGACCCGCGAAGAGGACATCACTACTTGTGCGAAAGGGTTTCTAAGTGTTTACAACTACCCTTTCATGTTGGGCCTTGTCAATCCCGTTATCATTGACTTTTGCTACCAATACCAAATAACCATAGGCTAGATCCATCCTTCTTTTTAGTACATTGTCATTTTGCTCTGGTTCTTCGTGAGCAAGGTGGAGAGGGTGCCTTTACCCTTGACCATCTCATTAGAATGTACAACCCCCATCTCTATCAAGGTAGGTTAATAAGGCTTCACCGCCGGTCTACCAAGATATTATTCTCGAGCATTGATGAGGACAAGAATCGAGGATGGAGGGGATGGTTCGTTCGAGTGAGGACTTCCGACATAATCCCGACTGAAAAGATGCCATTCCCCGAAGAATGGAACATAAAACGTAAGTACAAACCCACCTATATCTTCTACTTGTTATCTTGTTTCTTTTGCTTTTTCTCATCGATATTCCTTCCTATGGTGCATCGGCTTCTTGGATGCCCGGTACAATTTCGAACCACGAGGGTTGGGTTCGGAAACTAGCCTCGACCTCTTTGTACGCTGAGTGCTTATGGCACGATTTGGAAAAAGGCCGATGGGAGGCCAAAAATCATGGTAAGCTTCTTTATACGCATTTGATGCTCTTCTCTGAAATGTCTCTTTTCATATTTACTTGATTTCCTTTCATATAGGTCTAGGAAATATTACCGTCATGAGGCCCCCGTTTAGGGAAGAGGAGGGCCCGAAGTCGGCGCAGGATAAAAACAGAAAAAGGGTCTCGACCTCCGAGACTCCAAAGCCTAAAAAAAGCAAGGCTCGCAAGTTAAAGAACGACGCCACCATTCTGCCTGTGGAAGTAGTTCAACGGCTACGAGATGAAGAAGAGGAAAATAAAGATGCTAACTTCGAGCTGGTGGCTCAAAAGAGGAGCATCGAGGTCCCAAAGACTGCTGAGCCGGTGATGATCGAAGAGATTCATCCTCGGACTGGAGAGTTCTCGGGAGATGGCCCGAGCAAAGTTCCCGAGCCGTCGGAGGCTGAAGATACCTCTCGCCGTGATGAGCAATCGGCGGATGCATTTGAAGGGGCCGACTCCAAGGCCCTTCAGAACGAGGAGAATGCCCCAAGTAGCTTGCTTAGGCCAATAGATATCAGCGATTGGCCGCCTCTCCCCACATTGTTCGAGGGGCAAATTCAAGAAGCCCAGGCCATGGGGACCCCCGATGTAAGAACAGCCCACGAAGGGGAGGACTTTTTCCTTGGTTGTTTCACGGGGGTCGAAGATGCTATAGACCTAGATGATGCATTAAGTCACTTCGATGAGGCTCAACGACTTCTGAGTCAGGTAAGCCTCAACTCCCTTCACCAATATTACGCTTACACTTATTTATTTTTTTCCTGATTTCTCTTCTTTTTTCATAGGCCTTGATGCTTTATCGGGAAGCATTTTCTAAATCTCGAGCAGAGCTGAGCCAATCTTAAAAAACTTATTGAGGAGAGAAATGCCCTCAAACTTCTTAGTGGGCAAAAAGAAGAGGAGACCAAGGATCTCCGAGCCAAATTGGCCACAGCTCGTAAAGAGCAGACCGACCGAATCGAGCAGGTAAATTTTTTTTAGAAGTTCGATTTATTAATTTGGGAATGACGGCTAATATTTCAATCCTGTAGGTTCATCAAAAAGCCGAAAAGGTCAAGCAACTCTGTGAGGAGGCCATCACGATGAAGGCAGAGACTTTGGGGTGGAAGCAAAACATAGACCGCCTTGCTTCGGAGAAAGATGTTGCTCGCGCCCAACTCTCATTGGCCAAACGTCAGGTCCAAAGCATGAAGGCGGAAAACTCAGCCTGAACCAATAAAATTGAGAAGCTCGAGGCTCGATTGGACGCCAAACTTGCAAAGGCCACATCTGAGGTAGAAAAAGCAAAGGATGACGTGGAGGCGATCATACCCGTCTAGCGAGCTGATGCTGAAGCTGCTTACGCTCGAGTAAAGGAAATTTTTGATGTTGTTCAGGCTCGAGCATTCTGCGTTGCCGTGCATGCTAAATGTCAGTCTCAAAGAGAGACTTTCGAGCAGATTCATGCTCATGGCTTTGACCTTGCTGTCGAGATAGAGAACGCAAAAGAGCTTGAAGCTGAAACTAAAGCATTACTCTCCTATGACGATGATGATTCTGGTAGCGCAAGTGGTTCCGAGGGTGAAGATGAAGATGAGGCTCCCAGGGAGGATTAAGCATTTAGAATTTTTTTTTTCTTCTTTGAATTTTTCGTGTAGGATCCTAACCGATCCATGTAAATACTTACATGTATAAAAGGTCTTTTTTCTCTTTGATTTATCTTCATTTCAATTTCTTCCCCGTATAAATTCCATTTTGACCATGTCTTGAAAATTTTCAAAAGTATGAGGCTTAGGCAATTTGATTGAAATCGGACTAGTGTAATCTTTATAATCGAGTGAGTATTTATTAGAACTTGAAGTAGGACGACCCTTAGGTTTTAGATGAGTGAGGACGATTTCTCGAAGTCAAAAATGGCCCTTAGGCTCTTGAATTAGGCTGATATAGCCATAAAAAAGAATGACTTTTCTCCCTTTTCGGCTAGAAAGTTAATAAATATTTGTTTGAGCCTTAGCACGAGATAAATCTGTTTGGGTTTTCGGGTGATATAGTTATTGAAACCCTTTGCTTTGTTACACCTTAGCGTGAAACGATTTTGTTTGGGAGTTCGAACTCTTTGGTACCCCTTAGGGTTTTTGAGGGTTGATGTTATCGGAACCCTTTGTAATTTTGCCTAGGATAGCCTTTTTTAATCATTTTTTTGAATATATTTGAAGGCCTATTTTATTATGGAATTTGGACGTCTCCAAACCGTGTTAGTTTGGCCGTAGCCTTTAACTTGAGATTTGCCCTTTGGACTTGTTTCTCGACTATACTTCGAACTTGTTCGAAGTGTCAGTCCCTGAGTAGGGGTGTCTATGACCTATAAAATCGAGGATTGCCTTTTTAAGATCTTATGGTCTCGAAGTTTAATAATTCGAACATGTCGATTTTTGAACGTCAGTCCCTGAGTACAGGGTTGATAGCTTGAGCTTTAGTTGCGATCGACGCTTGAGCCAATTTTTGCAATAGATCATATGTAAAGTAGAAATTTCACTAAGGCATGGAACATCTGATAAGGAAAAAATGCTTCTTTCAATAGATCATTCATGCGTACATGTTTTTCCATCGGGGCTCGAGTAATCTATATGGACACGATTCATTTGACCGTTTGGCCCTTTACAAAATTTATCTATCGAGACCCTGTTGATACGAAGTATTTTCCTTGAGAACATAATATCCGAGGGTGATGCCCCCCAATATTCAAGGTTGATTGTAGAGAAAACTAGGATGCTGTTGAATTGTCCCCAGGTAGCACAAATAATTGTTGCCTCCTTAAAAACCTCGCCGGAAAAACTCATTTGGGACAAAAACTTATCTAAGGGAAAAAATGTGCAACGCATGCTTTAAAATCTAAGGTCTCAATGTTGAAGAATTTCTCGATGTCTTCTATTGAACAGCTATAATAATTTAGTATCAAATACAAACGAAAAAAAGGAGAAAGTCATACCTTAGCAATAATATTGTTTGAGGAGTGATATGTTCCAATTATTTGGAAATTATTTGCCGTTTATCGTGCCAAGTTTGTAGGATCCCTTTTCGATGACACCGAGGACCTAATATGGTCCTTCCTAATTTGGGCCGATTTTCCCTTCGTTTGGGTCTCGAGTGTTGAGGGTGGCTTTTCTCAGAACTAAGTACCCGATTCGAATGTGGTGAAGATTAGCTCTTCGATTCTAGTATCTTTTGACGCGCTGCTTCTATGCCTCTATTCTGACAAGGGCGGCTTATTTGAGGCTTGTTTTCATAGCCTCGTGATTCAACTCTTTCATTGTTTATCAAAACTTGATGCTAGGTTCCCCGACCCCGATTGGGATTAGATCTTCGGCGCTATATACTAAGGAGAACGGTGTTGCCCCCGTACTTGATTTTGATGTTGTTTGATAAGCCCAAAGGACTTCGGGCAAAATTTCTCTCCATTTTCCCTTAGCATCGTTCAATATTTTCTTTAGATTCTGAATGATGGTCTTGTTTGTTGATTCGGCCTGCCCGTTCTTAGTAGGGTGAAACAGTGTCGATAATATCCTTTTTATCTTGTGGTCCTCGAGGAACTTTATTATTTTGCTGCCGATAAACTGTTTTCCATTGTCGTGTACTATCTCGGCAGGTATCCCGAGTCGGAATATGATATGATCCTATATAAAGTTTATAAATTATTTTTCTCTGACTTTCTCGAAAGCATGTGCTTCAACCCACTTAGAGAAATATTCAGTCATAAATAAAATAAATTTTTCTTTACCTGGGGCCGATGACAGAGGACCAACGATATACATCCCCATTTTATGAATGTCCACGGGGATATGACTGAATGAAGTTTCTCTCTGGGTTGGTGGATCATCGAAACATATCTTTGGCACTTGTCGCATTTTCAAACGAACTCCTTAGTGTCCTTTTCCATATCGATCCAATAGTATCCCGCTCTGATGACTTTGTGAACCAGTGATTCCGCGCCGGAATAGTATCCACAAGTACCTTTGTGAATTCCTCGTAGAACATAATATGTGTCTCCTGGACCCAAACATATTGCCAACGGTCCATCAAACATTCTTCTGTATAATGTTCCATCTTCGGCCAATGTGAATCGTGCAGCCTTCATTCGTAGAGTCCTTGATTCCTTAGGGTTCGATGGAAGCTTCCCACTTTTTAGATACTCAATATATTCATTCCTCCAATACCAAGTTATGCTTGTGGAGTTTATTTTCGGCGTTCCCTTCTTCAATCACTAACCTTGAAAGTTGTAAGACATTCCCCGAGCTAAGTTCATCATCTTCGATCGATGACTCCAATTTTGCAAAGGCATCGGCCTTGCTATTTTGTTCCCGAAGTATGTGCTACAGTGTCCATTCTCTATATCGATGTAGAGAAACTTGTAATTTGTCTAAGTACCTCTGCATCCGATATTCCCAAACCTCGAAAGTTCTGTTGACTTGATTTACCACAAGTTAGGATCCACACTTAGCTTCGATGACCTCTGCTCCTAAGCTCTTAGATAGATCGAGACCTGCAATCATGGCCTCATACTCGGCCTAGTTGTTAGTTAATTTCGAAGTTTTGATAGATCGCCTAATTGTATTTACTATAGGTGGCTTCAAAATAACGCCCAGCCCGGACCCCTTCACATTCAAAGTGCCATCCCTGAAGAGGGTCAACACCCCCGAAGATGTACCTGATTTTAACAATAGTTTCTTTTTCGACCTCGGGTAAGAGGGCTGGCGTGAAGTCGACCACGAAGTCTACCAAGATTTGATAGCCGTTCGGGGTTGATACTCGATGTCATACACGCTAACCTCAATGGCCCATTGGTCAACCGGCCCGAGAGTTCGGGCTTGTGAAAAATGTTGCGAAGGCGGTAGGTGGTTATAACACAAATTGGGTGACATTGAAAATATGATTTTAATTTCCTAGAGGCGCTTATTAGAGCAAGCACTAATTTTTCTAAGTGTGGGTATCGGGTTTCGGCTTTACCTAAAGTTTGGCTAACATAGTAAATAGGAAATTGCGTACCTTGCTCTTCTCGAACTAGGACACCACTTACCGCAACTTCCGAGACTGCCAAATATAAGTAGAGTTGCTCATCTGCCTTTAGAGTATAAAGTAATAGGGGGCTCGAAAGATACCACTTTAACTCTTCCAATGCATGTTGGAATTCCGGGGTCCAAGCAATATTGTTCTTCTTTTTGAGCAGTGAGAAGAAACTGTGACTTCGATCCGAAGACCACGAGATGAACCGGCCCAAGGAGGCTATCCGCCCTGTTAATCTTTGTATGACCTTAACGCTGTCCACGACTGTGATGTCTTCGATTTCCTTGATTTTATCGGGATTGATCTCGATTCCCTGATTTGACACCATAAAGCCAAGGAACTTTCCCGAACCGACCCCAAATGCACATTTCTCAGGATTGAGCTTCATGTTGTATTTTCTCAAAATGTTGAAGGTTTCCTACAAATGTGTCAAATGGTCCTCATCGCACAGGGACTTAACTAGCATGTCATCAATATAAACGTCTATTAATTTACCTATTTTTTCTTCGAACATTCGATTTACTAGGTGTTGATAAGTAGCACCAGCATTTTTTAGCCCAAATGGAGTTATATTATAGCAATATGTATCGTACTTAGTAATGAATGCAGTCTTTTCCTGATCCTCCAGGTTCATTTGTATTTGATTGTACCCAGAGTAGGCATCGAGAAATCCGAGGATCTCGTGGCAGGTCGTGGCATCGATAATGTTATCGATATTAGGAAAAAGGAAAGGAATCTTTAGGGCATGCTTTGTTTAAGTCTCTATAGTCTACACATTCTAAGTTTATTCCCTTTTTTAGGGACTATGACTACGTTTGCTAACTATTCGGGATATTTTACCTCCCGAATGGACCTTATTTTGAGAAGTTTGGTTACCTCATCCTTGATGAATGCATGCTTAACCTCAGACGGTGGCCTTCTCTTTTGCTTTGCCGGTCTGAACA
Source organism: Nicotiana glauca (assembly GCA_026770625.1). NCBI lineage: Eukaryota > Viridiplantae > Streptophyta > Magnoliopsida > Solanales > Solanaceae > Nicotiana > Nicotiana glauca. The sequence continues at coordinate 34,065 of MU748056.1, read as the reverse complement.
TTGGGTCCAAGCTCAATCGATGAGTGATAATCTCCGGCGGGATCCCTGTCATGTCAAGGTGGGACTAAGCGAAACAATCCATATTTTTAATAAGGAATTTAATAAGTTTTTCCCTTAGCTCGGGAGTTAGCCCCGTGCCCAGGTATACCTTTCGATCGGGCAAATGCTCTATCACTACGAATTGTTCCAGCACTTCAACTGTTGACTTCGTGGCATCGGAATCATCGGGTATTACGAAGGTTCGAGCTATCATATAATCATCATCCTCTAAAGTTTCCTGCTTCTCCGATCTGGTCGAGGCCAGCAACTATGGTTGCTATTTGACTTCTTGTTTTCCCTTCGACTTCGGTCCCTTCGTTGATGATAGTGCCGATACTGGTATTACCTCATCGATTGCAAATATCTCTTTGGTTGTGGGTTGTTCGTCGTACAATGTTTAGATCCTTTGAGGTGTTGGGAATTTCAAGACTTGATGAAGCATTGAAGGTACTGCCCGGATACTATGAATCCAAGGTCTTCCTAGTAGCACGTTGTATCTCATATCACCTTCGATTACATGGAACTTTCATTTCCTGGATAGTTTCGGCCACATTTACTGGAAAAATGATTACCTCTTTGGTGGTTTCAGTCGCCATGTTGAAACTGTTGATTACTCGAGCTGGGGGAACGATTTGATACTTGAGGTTGAGTTGCTCAACGACCCTTGATCAAATAATATTGGCTGAACTACCTGGATCAACAAACACACATTTAACTTGAATTTTATTCATAAGGATAGATATTACTAGTGCGTCATTGTGAGGCTTTTTGATCCCTTCTGCATCCTCATCATTGAAAGATAAGGTATCTTCTGGTAAGTAGTCCTAGGTACGTTTTTCTCTTGTGATTATAACTTTGTGCATTTAAATATCGGGCACTGAGGAATATCGACCCCACTAACGATCATATGAATCATGTGTTGTGGTTTCTCCTATTCGTTTTTCCTATTTGCATCCCTGTCTCTGAAGTGATTTTTAGCTCAGTCACTCATGAACTCTCGAAGATGACCTTTGTTGAATAAACGAGCTACCTCATCCCTTAATTGCCTGCAGTTTTTGATTTTGTGACCATGGGTTCCATGGTATTTGCATATCTGATGAGGGTTCCTTTGATCCGGATCAGACTGTAGGGATCTGGGCCACCTAGTATCCTTGATTCGTCCAACGGCTGATATAATACCCAATGTATTGACGCTGAAGTTGTATTCTGATAACCTTGGCACTTCATTGGGCTCGATATGTTTATCGAAGCCATTCTTACTCATGATCCCTCAGGAGTTTTGTCCTTTATCCTTCCTTCGATCATTCCGAATGGGATTATGTACCGATCCATTATTTCTACAATCAGCATTGTAAGTTTGGTACTGATCTCTGTTTGATCAGGGATCTCTATCGATGTCCATTTGAATTCTACCTACGGATCTATTTGGGTAAGCGGATCCGGAAGGGGCTCCTAACTAATCATCCTCGACTATGATCTTTGACTGGTATCGATTATGTACATAGGCCCAAGTCACAGCTGGATATTTAATCAAATTCTACTTTAGTTGTCATGATGCTATCGAACTTCGCTCGTTCAATCCTTGAGTGAAGGCTTGGACAACCCAATCATCGGTGACCGGTGGTAGGTCCATGCGTTCCATCTGTAACCGAAATACGAATTCCCTTAGCATTTCATTGTCTCTTTGTCTCACTTTGAAGAGGTCCAATTTCCTAGTTGTGATCTCTATTGCTCTGGCGTGTGCCTTTACGAACGAATCAGCAAGCATGGCGAATGAATCGATGGAATTGGGTGAAAAATTTTGGTATCATATCATTGCCCCCTTCTTTAAAGTCTCTCCAAACTTATTCAACAGAACATATTCAATTTCATCATCTTTTAAGTCATTTCCTTTTATTGCTTATGTATAAGAAGTGACATACTCATTAGGATCAGTGGTTTCATTGTATTTGGGAATTTCTGGCATGTGAAACTTCTTTGGAATGATCTTCAGAGCCGCACTTGGTGGGAAAAGGCTTCTGTACGAACTTCTTCGAATCTAAACCCTTTAGAATCGGGGGTGCCCTCGGTATTTGATCAACCCCTGAGTTGTACGTCTCTACCCTTTTGTCATTAGGGTCGATTTTCTTCTCTCCTAATTCGACCCGTTTAATGAGCTCCTCGAGCATCCTCATGATGGCAGGGTAAGTTCCTGATCCATTATCGTTCGATTTCTCCGGTATAGGTTCGACCCTATGAATAACTCCACGTGTTATATCGAGCTCAATTCTTCTTGGTGCTTGATTATGATTTTGGAGCTGCGCTATCGCATCTTGCTGAGTCTGCAACATTTCAAATATCATTTGAAGGCTAATTCCTCCTTCTTCACCACTATGTGCGTTCTGGTTGGCTGCTCGAACATCTCTGCAAACGCTATTTTCAGGGTCGACGACCAAATTTTGGTTAATGGCAACATGGGAACCAACGTCAATTGGGTTAACGGCTTGTGATCCATCACGGTTGACTAGAGGTGCTCCGTTTCCTAGGGCGACTACATTCTCGTTCTCGCCCGGAAGACCAAGCACATTGTCTGTATGTGTGGGTGCTACTTGAGAATCTGACATGTTGAATCCTAAAATCAAAAACACTTACGAGAAAAAGCGTAAAGGCAGTGTGTGTCATGAGGATTAATAATAAACAATCACTATTATCCTTAGCCTTATGGTGGGCGCCAAACTGTTTACCCTAAAAACTGGATAACAATTAAACTTATAATGTGGTTTTAAAGATATGTGATTTCACCTAATATCAATTGATGAATGCAAAGATTAGTGATAGAAGTAGATAATAAAATAAAGCAAACCAGCCTTGGAACGTGATTCAGCCCTCGAACTGATCGATGTCCAAAATAGTTAAGGCACACAATAACTGACGAACAAGAATATATAAATCAAAAAGTAAATGTAGAGAGTATTGTATTGGTCTGATATGTGTGAAAGTAAAAAGTCATTGCAAAAGTGATTAGAACCCTCTTTATATAGTAGAGGAATCCTATATATGGTACAGTTCTAATTACGGAAGTAAATCCCATGATTAGTCTAAACAACCGCCCTTGATTTGATCCGTTCCTGGATTTCCGCCATGATCTTCGATCGATTACGGATATCTCACCTTTCCGTATAGCACTTCGTTCGAAGTCTGTTATATTTGGTCTCGATGTCGACGAGCACCTCGATTCTCGAATTCGATACCTTATCTTCGTGCTCTAGCCCGATCCATTACGAGACTGACTCTCGACGTGATTCCCTGGTTCGATTAAATAGCAAAATCGGGCAAGCTCTATTTTAACCGTATACAATTTTATAGCTACTAGAAAATTAAATTATTTCAAGATTAGTGAAAAATTCCATAATTGTAGCTTGGTCCGTAGATTCCAGCCTCTTACTAGCGATATAATGCTTGAATTAGCGAAGATGTTCAAACTTTCAGCAAAAGGATATCTAATAGCTTTCCCTTGAAGGTAATTAAGAGGTTCACAATTGAATCTTTTATCTCAGTCCAAGTAGCATTGAGATCAAAATCTTTAAACGTATTAGAGATTCTATATGGATATTATAGAGGGGTAATTTTACAAAGAGCATATTGTTATAAAGATGATTGTTGCTTATAGAGAGATAAAATATAGTAACATAAAAAATTGGTTCCGAAAAAAACTTGAGTTTTATAGGGAAAGACTGTTATATGAGAATGTTCTTGACGGTATTAAGCTTGTTTGAGTAGTTTGTACTGAATGACGAGTAGTCCAAATCGGTTGGCACACGGCAATTTTGAGGGTATATGCGTATTTAAAACTTAAATTTTAGTTAATTTAAGCTTAAATATAGTTCAAGAAATGAGATGTCTATTCAGGAGTCATTTCCTCTCCTCAACTACATCCTCACTCCCTCCCAGTCAAAGTACTCAACTTCCACAATAACGCGCAGAGACTTGAGAACCACAAATTAAAAGAAAAGGATAGAAAAAACCATAGCACGAGTCACGACTAATCATAGACAAAATTTTGACTTTTATACTTGATTTCAATTCCTGACCAAATCAAACATCAATTAGCTCGTTCAACTATTGATGAATCTTCTCTGAGCAAATGATAAAAAAGAAACGACAGAACAAACTCACCATAGTCGATTTGCAGATAAGATGTTGGCAGTCAGACAGCTCCAATTAGCCACTCTTGTACTACTTGTGATCTGCAGCACAACAATATCCAAAGCCCAAAATATTACTCAGTGCACTTCTTCTTGTGGTGATATTCATAACATCAGCTTTCCATTTCGCTTGAAAGCTGATCCCAAGAATTGCGGAAATTCTTGGTTCCAGCTCGATTGCCAGAATAATCGTACTGTCATAAGTTTGGAGTCAAGGACATATAACGTGTTGGAAATCAGCTATGATAAATTCTTGATCAGAGCAATTGACCCTGGTTTGCTAAATCAGACCACGAACTGCACTTTTTCTCCGAATTACTTCACCACAGCTGTTCCTCGCACCTCAACTTTTGGCGATTTAGCTCTCAACATTCCCATTATATATGTCAATTGTTTAGCCATGGTAAACTCTTCGCGCTATGTGGAGACTACTTTCTGTGGATCACAGAACAATAATTCTTTCTTTAATTATTCACAAAGTCATAGCTATGTGGCCATAGGAGAGGATATGTCGATTTCGGATTTGGCAGAGAGTTGCAGCGTGGAAATAGTAGCCTGGGCGTTGGGTCGTGGGCTTTCGGATAACAATACTTCTCTATCGAGCATTCAGGATGCCCTGAGTTACGGGTTTGAGCTTTCTTGGAAGCGTACCTTCTTGTGTAGAGAATGTCAAGACTACTGTTTTTCTGAAGGCGACGGCTATCGTTGCAGCCGCAACAGTAGGAGCTCGCGCTGCGACGATGGCAGCCCCTTTGATCTTCCCCTCCCTTGTAAGTCAATATTCAATTTGGAATTCCTTTTCGAGAATTATCTGTTTTGCAAAATCCCATATCTGTGTTCAGAAAATCAGAGAAGCAGAGAAACATTAGTTTAATAAAAGAAAAATAATAATAATTCCAAGCACACAAGTTATTTGTGTGTCATTAAGGAATTTAATCCCATCACTGTTGCCCAAGGTTTTGGATAAATTCCTTCCAGGTTAGAACGGAATAACTATTCTGCAATATTGGCAATCGAAACTACAGAATTTCAGCGAACTCAACAAACGGAACAAATCACACTTGACACTTATATTTATTTGAAAATAATGCAAATAGAAAAGAGGGGAGAAATTTTCAGAATTTTCCATCCCTTAATAATGACGCCAAGCCTCTAAATTTATAGAGAAATGAAGGGTGAGATGGAGAAGTGCAATCCAAAAGGTGCCTCTTCCATTTTCCATTCACACCCTTTAAAGAAAAACAGCAACAATCCCTCACATGAATGGGAAATAGGCATATGTGTAAAAACATGCATGAAAATATAGTGTGATTCGCAAGTAAGGATTAATCGCATCTGGATAAGTAGGTTTCCCTTTGAACTTTCCGTAGTGAACTTATGTCGGATATACTCGATCAATCGGTAGAAATGATATCTTTAAACCGTCGAGCTTTGGTGTATACCTAGACAACCATAAGTCACACAATCAACCCTTAACCGTCTGTGGTTCTCATTATTGTGACCGTTTCAGCCATGAACACTACCTGGTTTATAAATGTGTAGAGAACTGGCCTTACAGAATTCTCCTTGAAGCGGCTTACACTTCACACTTACATAGGTGATTCCTAAACGTGTTATCCCGTAGATACACTATTTGATATACCATGTATCAAACTTAGAAACCATTAAAACATGTCTTAACATTTTATCCTTATTACTGAACATTGTCTTCGTTACGAGAATTGACTAAAATATTATATTTGACAATGTTGAACCGGTCATGCATAACTTGGTTTGCACTCCTTGAACCTAGATCTCGGACCTCCAAAAATCTAGGTAGAGTTACCGCCATGATGACTTGTCCTCGGTCATAGTATCATTCCCTTAGATGATTTCTCAACTCCCTCTCTAGTTAGGCCTTTTGTAAGCAGATCCACAATATTATCCTTTGATTTTACATAATCAATTGTGATAATTCCACTAGAAAGTAGTTGTCTAACTGTTCTATGTCTACGTCTTATGTGACGAGACTTTCCGTTATACATAACGCTCCCAGCCCTTCCTATTGTCGCTTGACTATCACAATCTATACATATAGGTGCCAAAGGTTTGGGCAAAAATAGAATATCTTTCAAGAAATTCCGGAGCCATTCAGCTTCTTCACCTGCCTTGTCTAAGACTATAAACTCGAGCGATAAATACACATTTGTTTGGACGATTTCCAATACATCGCTCATCCACCGACTGTTTAGAATCGGTTGAACTGGTGATCTAATTTTCATCACTATACCCCTCTATTATCGCGGGATACTTATTGTAGTGCAAAGCATAGTATATTTTAAATATTTCAAAACTCGTTTCATTGTCATGAACGTTTAATGTCTACACAAAAACGTACATATGTATCTTTCTATGAAAAATCACACCCTTCAAAGTGACATCATTTCACAAAAAAACTAAACAATATAAATTTTCAATAAAGAAAATGACCTTTCGAGAAAGGCACGTGACCAACTTCCGAATTAGTAGTTTCATCAACTAGTCTTCATCAAGACTAAACAACTGATGAATTTACCAACTACTATATCAATGGGGTTCAAAAATTATATCATTCAGACATTACGTCTAACATTGGCTTTTGTCATGCATAAGCTAAAAGGCCCCATATTTTAAATATATAATATATAATCAAATAATGACTATATGATTTGAAATATTCTTAACGTAAACATATGTGTTTACACTTATTAATTTTTGAAATCATTTGACAATATTATTTGGTCAAATCTCGCATGTCATTGTTTGGGTGCTTGTCTTAATCTGTAAAGTGACTTAACAAGTCGACACACCTTCTTTTCTTTTTCAGGAACCACAAACCCTTCAGGTTGTTCCATATAAATTTCTTCCTCCAAATTTCTATTTATGAAGGTTGTCTTTTACATCCATCTGATGGATTTCAAGGCCATACACGGTGGCTAACACTATTACTATCCGAATAGATGTAATTCTCTTTATGGGTGAGTATGTGTCAAAGTAATCAAGACCTTCTCTTTGGCAATCAATCTTGCCTTATATTTGTCAATAGTACATCAACTTTCATCTCCTTCTGAAAATCCACTTAGAACCCAAAGGTCTATTTCCTGGAGGAAGATCAACCAATTCCCAAGTATGATTACTTAATATGGGTTCTATCTCGCTATTGACTACCTCTTTCTAACATTGTGCTTTCGAGCAAGACATTGCTTCTTTAAATGTTTGAGGCTCACATTCCAGCAAGAATGTCAGAAAATCTAGTCCAAAGGAAGTAGTTCTCCTTTGACGTTTACTACGTCTTGGATTCACCTCAATAGATGTACTTTCTTTTGCTCCTTCCCGTGTTCGCTTAGATTTTCACTAGACAACTCATATTCCTTTTTATACGGATAAATATTCTCAAAGAATTCATCATCATCTTATTCGACTACCGTATTGATATAAATGTCGGGATTTTTTGATTTATGAATCAGAAAACGATATGCCTTACTATTTGTTGCATATCTTATGAAAACGGAATCAACAGTTTTCGATCCGATTTTTATCCTTTTAGGTTTAAGAAATTTGCATTTTTGCTAAGCACCCCACACTTAAAACATTTAAGTTGGGCTTCCTTTCATTCATTTCTCATATGAATGGATTGCATTTTGTTATGGGGAACTCAATTGAGTATTCAGTTAGTTGTAAGAATAACTTCTCCCCACAAGTTCCGGGGTAAATCAGAACTTATCAACAAGGCATTTTATCATCTCCTTTAACGTTCTACTCTTTCTTTCCGCAATTCTATTAGATTGCGGTGACTAAGGGACCGTCGTTTTATAAATAATACCACATTCCAAACATATTTCTTCAGAAAGAGATTCATATTCGACGCCCCTAATACGTTGTTGAGCCAACCACAAGAACTGTTGTTTGTGTCACGACAAAGCCAGAATAAATGGTGAAATTTTTAGTCTTCAAACCAATCTGACACAATCAGAATTAATAAATGGTGAAATTTTTAATCTTCTAATCGAGTAATATCTGATACCGGATCTAATAAACGATGAAGTTTTTAATCTCCAAACCGAGTAATATGTGACACAATCAAATTTAATAAACGATGAAGTTTCTAATCTTCAAATCAAATAACAAATTAAAGTAGAAAATCACTAAGATCTTAATCTCCAAAATGAGTAGAAAGTCCCTAAGACTTTAATCTCAACGAACGAGTAGAAAACCACGCAGATTTTAATCTCTAAGCAAGAGTAGAAATCACGAATTAAGATTTTAGTCTCCAAAATTAAGGGTATAAAATCACAAGAATTTAATTCCCTTTCCAAATAGTTTTCCAACTAAACCACGAGAACACTTTAAACAGTTTGTCTCTTACTCTAATCAAATATATATATATATCTTTACATATATCATATTCATGATCTAAAAAATACTTCAAGTATTACTGTAAGTCTAATTAACATCCCTTGAAACTAAATTTTCATATAATTTCAAGAATGCTACCAAACTTATATACCAACTACTGATAGTTTTTCATTTGGTCAAAGGAATTACAAAATAAGTACATGTTATTCTCCATCATGCATATAATTCTTGATTTGTAGTATGATATGATAATAAGCATCAACACTATCGCTGGTAGAAACTAAGTTTCATAAATCACATGGGATAGAAAATCAAGTAGAGTAAATAAAGTATAACTATGTATAGTTATGACTTTGTGATGACGTTAATCCCACAAAGAGGCCAATGATTAGAAAGACCGGTTATCTTTCTCTGCGAGAAATGCAACTGCTGAGTTTTCAAGTGTTTTATATATGCTGCCACTTCTTTATTAGAAGTTGACTATATTATTCCAGTAGACACAACTGTTGCCTTTGACTGGTGATTGACCAAGCAACAAAGGGAAACGACTTCAGGATGGCTTCCGTTTTTGTGATTTGTTGCGCCTTTTGTCCAAACTATAACGGATGATCTTGGTTTCAACATCCTCAATTAACACTTAAGCCATCCTTTGGTATTTTTTTTCTTGTGTCTTTCAATAACATAATCACTAAACATGCCATAATGATACTAATCATAAAAATAGTAGTAACCTAATGCCTTTGTAATTCTATTATGAAGTGAACATACCGAATTAATAAATAATTGCGACGACTACAATTACCAGTACATGCTTCTGTTGCCAAGTGTACTGGACACATCTCCATGCTCTTGGTATGTTTTTTCCTTTCATGCAATAGTCGTGGCTAGCACAAAGCCTGCGTGTCTTTACTATATTTAGTACTCACTTGTTCTCCACTCCTTTGACAAATTTCAGAACAGTGACCAAATTTTCGGTTCTGCAGATTCCCCAATTTCCACGAACACAGAATTAGAATATAAAAATTAAATTCCTTAAGATTGTTGGTAATTTGTGTTCGAAATCAGAAAATCAGAGAAGCAAAGAAACATTAGTTTAATAAACAAAACAACAAAAAATAATAATTTCGAGCCCACAAGTTGCTTGTGTGTACTTAAGGAATTTAATCCCCTCACTGTTGCCCAAGATTTTGGATTAATTCCTTCCAATATAGAACGAAATAACTATTCTGCAATACTGGCAATCGAAACTACAGAATTTCAGCGAACTCAACAAACGGACCAAATCACACTTGACACTTATATTTATTTGAAAATAATGCAAATAGAAAAGAGGGGAGAAATTTTCAAAATTTTCCATCCCTTGAAAATGAGGCCAAGCCTCTAAATTTATAGAGAAAGGAAGGGTGAGATGGAGAAGTGCAATCCAAAAGTTGCCTCTTCCATTTCCCATTCACACCCTTTAAAGAAAAACCGCAACAGTATCTCCCTAAGTGCTGCAACACTAGCAATTTTAAGGTGTCATTCTTTACCACAGATTAAGTCTTCGATTAAAGCAGCTAACTTTCATTCATCTATTATATCCACTCTCTATGGGGCCTATTGTATGAAGTTTCAAGAAAATTTTGGATCTCTTTTGCGTTTAATTCTCCACTCTTTTTTATGCTTATCAGTTAGTCACCCTCTTAACTATACTAAGTTTCATTTCGCAGCAACTTATTTCAAGTTATAACAACCTCTATTCTCAAGTTCCTATATTTGGACAATGCAGGTAGCATCCACTTGCATGGAGGTACGTATTTGAGATACTGGACTGCAATAACGCCATTACAGCGTTAAAACAATACTCTTTCCATATAGCTGTAAGCTCTTTCTTCAACTCTTTACCAAATTTGCTTCTTCTAACGTAAATTTTCCTTTGTGATTTGCCTGTTGGACAGTTCTTACTATAATATTTGGCGGATTAGGTATAGGTGAGTCTTCTTATCTTACTCAACGATGACCATAAGCATTCTTGGTACACTCTGAATTCTGAATAATGAAATAGCTTTGAAGCTTTTAGTCAAACCCCTTCACCCTATGAAAAAGGATGTGGTTTTCTAATCAATGACTTCCATTTTTCTTTTTGATAATTATGCAGCTGCAATTCTGTCATTCCGATTTCTCTTTGGATTGGTTTTCCTGGTTGCATTAATAGTGTACAGATGGAGAACACGACACTTATCTATGTATCAATCAATCGAAGACTTCCTGCAAATCCAAAGCAACCTTGTGCCAATTAAGTACTCCTATTCTGAGATTAAGAAGATGACGAATAAATTCAAGGAAAAACTTGGCGAAGGAGCCTATGGAACTGTCTTTAAAGGAAAGCTCCGTAGTGGTCCTTTTGTTGCAATAAAGATTATGCACAAGTCCATGACTAGTGGGGAAGAATTTATTAGTGAAGTTTCCACAATTGGAAGGATTCACCATGTTAATGTTGTGCAGCTCATTGGATTCTGCGTTGAGGGCTCAAAACGTGCTTTGGTATATGAGTTCATGCCTAATAGTTCCTTGGACAAGTACATATTTCCGCAAGAAGGAATTGTTTCCTTGAGTTACAAACAAATGTTCGAGATATCTCTAGGAGTTGCTCGTGGGATAGATTATCTACATCGGGGGTGTGACATGCAGATCTTACATTTTGATATAAAGCCTCACAACATTCTTCTGGATGAAAATTTCAATCCAAGAATATCTGACTTTGGGCTTGCGAAATTGTACCCAACAGATGATAGTATTGTGAGTCTAACTGCAGCTAGAGGGACAGTGGGTTACATGGCTCCGGAGTTGTTCTATAAAAATATTGGAGGAGTGTCATACAAAGCCGATGTATATAGTTATGGTATGTTGTTGATGGAAATGGCAGGCAGAAGGAAGAACATGAACCCATTTGCGGATCATTTAAGCCAAATTTACTTTCCTACATGGGTTTACGACCAATTTAATGAAGGAAATGATATAGAGATGCAGGACGCCAGCGAGGAAGATAGGAGGATGGTAAAGAAGATGATATTTGTGGCATTGTGGTGCATACAGATGAAGCCTGTTGATCGTCCTGGAATGAACAAAGTTGTTGAAATGCTTGAAGGTGATGTTGAACTCCTACTGATGCCCCGTAGACCTTTTATAGCTCCCCGCGAGATTAATACTGGAGATGTTATTGAGACAATGACAATATCCAGTGAAATCTAGGTGGTCGCTCACTGTGCTGTGCAATCCATGGTCATAAACTCATAATTTACTTAATTTAAATCTTTCATTTGAGCTGGTGATTACCCTTTCTACATTTTGTTTTTCTCCAATATACAGGGTGTGTTTGGTACGAAGGAAAATATTTTGCGGAAAATGTTTTTCAATTTTCCATGTTCATAAACATTGACCATTTGGGGCTATGGAAAATTTTGTGTATAACCTGAGCTGGATTTTATCAATCCCTCCGCAATCCAGAGACGGATCAATTTCCAAGCAGGGATATCAAAGCCTCGAGGAAAAGTTCCGCAATACAAGAAGCAATCCTTCATTTCTTGGGGCAAACAATAGTAGCTCATTTCAACAAACTTCCAGCATCTTACAGGGTCATCTTTAATTATAAGGTGCTGCCAAAAATATTTCTGAACTTTGAGCCAATTAATTTTGTCCTTACGATCTCTTAAAGCTCCTGCAATTACTATTATTGCAAGTGGTACCACACAACATTTTTGTGCAATGCTTTCTCCAAGTTATGTTAATTCTTCAGGAAAACATCCACTACCAAAAACTCTGCTTTTCAACAATAGAAAACTTTCCGTCTGGGTCAGAAATTTTAGATCATGAGGATTTGGATTGGCACAACTAGCTACATCTTGCCTAGGAGTGGTCATCATGATCCGGTGTCCTTTGCTATTTTCAGGGAAAGTTTTCTTGACAAAATCGACAACACGCATTGCCCAGACATCGTCCAAGACAATGAGACATTTACCTTCTTTCGGTACAAAATCACATGTTACCTTAGCTATTTCATTCACATCTTTGTCTTGGTATTCTTCAATGCGATCTGTGAAACATGTGAGGATATCGATAAATATATCCTTTATTTCATATGATTGGCCGACATAAACCCATATTCTGCTGTCAAATTGATTTAAAATCTGAGGATCGTTAAAAACTTTTATTGCCAATTTTGTTTTACCAAGTCCATGCATACCTACAACAGGGACAACATTGAGATCCTCAGATCCTTCAACAAGTCGCTTGATCAATTTTTCTGCTTCTTCTTCTAAGCCAACAACTTCGTTTTCCTTGAGTGGAAGATCCTTTAAGATAACAAAACCGATTGACATCATAAATTAATGTTGAAAATCTTTTGTTTTGGCAATTAGAAATAAAGCATCTATATTAAGTTATTACTTGCTTTCAGTGAAATAAAAAGCCTTAATTTTTGTTGTAAATTACATTAACCCTAGATGTCAATTACTCCTTGAAATATAACTTATTCATCTTTATTTCCATTACTCTCACAACACTTCGTTTTCCTTATCAAAATAAGGGAAAACATTTTC
>MU748056.1:6251-20535 GCA_026770625.1 Nicotiana glauca | reverse complement strand
CCCCCCGAAAAAATTTAAAATATATTTTTCAGTTTAAATTTTACTATTTATCGGTTTAAAGGCTCAAAATTTTACAAATTCTAAAATTATGAGTTTGAAGGTTTATGTGTTTGGAAGCAGGGGCGGACCCACGTGGAGAGGAGAGGGGTCATCGGCACCCGGTAACTTCGGAAGAAACTATCGGTATATATGTGTATATTCAAATTATGATATATATCTCTCTGTGACCCCTCAGACTCAAAAGCACTTTGGGTGCACTGGTAGGTGCTGCTGCTTTCACGCCAAATACCTGAGTTCGAACCTCTGCAGCTACATAGCTGCTTCCCAATTTAATATGATAGCCCATATTTTTGTTGGAAAATATGGGCCCATATTTTTAGCTACTACCCCATTCCTCTTTTCTTAGTTAAATCCCTACATCAAAAGCTTCTTCTCCAATTACCTCTCTCCACACTGACTTCCTTAATTTTCAAAGCCCACATGCAACCACCAGTTATTAGTCCGTCTAAAGCCATCGAGTAATTGTTTCCGTCGTGACCGTACTGCCTACAAACACTGTTAAGGTACTGTTACATTGCACCCGCTACCTTTAAATCCTGGGTCCGCCTCTGTTTGGAAGGTTACGGGTTTAGAAATTATAAAGTTTACAGATTCAAAATTCCGCGGTTTTGAAAGTTTAGCGGTTCGAAAGTTTATGAAATTTGTGGGTCCGGAAAGTTGTTGGTTTGAAAGTTTATGGTTTTATGTTTATTATATCTAAATTATTTATGAATACTCTTGAGAAATCATTTTCCTTAATTTGCGTACCAAACACCGGAAAATGAATAAGATTACTACTTGTTTTCCAAGAAAATATTTTCTTGGAAAACATTTTCCACGGAAAACATTTTCCGTTATACCAAACACACCCACAGTCTGTCTGATTCATTGTGCAAGTATCAGTTTCTTACATCAAACTAAGATTCCTAGGATTTGATATGAGATGTATATCTGAGGTGTTTTATGATTTATGATCTCATGGAGTAAAGAAAAATTAATATCAACTTCAAGGTGCAATGTTTATTGCATTGTGAATCATTAATCCTTTCAAGATAGTGCTGCAAGATTGATTTAGTTCACGACATCCAATATCTCTATGAAGTGTTCAAACTCATGAGGCCACAAGTAGTTATTTCTGTGCCATGCTAGTGAAACTAGTCCGTCCTTGGTTTTCATTGTAAGAGTTTTGAGTGTAATATGATGCGCTTTACTGAAGTGTATATTAGTTTATTTGCATGTTGGTGTCGCAAACACTTCGAAAGGTAACTATCAAGCATAGTTTCATCAAACAAGGAAATGATTACACCATCACATTTTCTTTATGGAGTGAGAACATCCTCTGTTAGTCAGGGTAGAAGCAAATTCTTATTTAAGAAGCCCTTAAGAAGATGGCCTGAATTTTAACTTGCCTCAACTCATAAGTGTACAAGCAAACCCTCAGGGGTTGGCGTGGTGCTAATTGACTTGAGCCTTGGGGTTTGCTCCCTTTTAAAGTCTCAAGTTCGAAACCCACTGGGTGCAAACAATTTCTGAGGGTCATCGGACTGGGTAAAACCTGAATTAACCGTGGTACACTTACGGGAAACTCCTTGCCGAGGGCCTGTGCACCCCCGGGATTAGTCGGGGCTCGTAGAGACTCGAACACCCGGTGCAAATCAAAAAAAAAAAAAGTGTACAAGCGAAATGGTCAAGGTAACTGCTATGTCTGGTACTCCTTCCAGCACCATTGGGAGTACTAGGATGATAGAAGGGGAGCCGGCTCGGTATCCTGTGCATGCGTGAATTTTCTAGTAGAAAACTAATTAGCATCCCCTTCTGCACACAATTTAATTGCAGTTACGTTGGCATGACCAGGGGCGGACCTAGAGCATCCAATACGGGTTCCCGAGAACTTGATAATTTTTGCATAGACCCTGTATTTATATTAAGAAATTTATAAAACATTTGTAAATATTTAACTGTGAACCCAGATATTATTACATACTAATCTAAAATTTTGGTAGGGACTCATAAGCCTCAAATCCTGGATCCGCCTCTGGGCATGACCATCTTTTGTAGTTAGAAATATATCGTATGCTCCAACAGAAAAGCCAAGCAAATTAAAGCTTCAAAAATATCTGCGTGGTAAATCTTATTTATCATCCAAGGTTCCCAGATTGATGAATGGTTGACGATTTAAACTTCCACAGCAATGGCATAGGTTTCCTTTAGAAAGGTATCACCTTGACTAGATTGAGCCCTTAAGCTCAATTAAACTGATAGCATATTCTTCGCAAAGGATTACCTTCCTTGGTGGCTACTAATTGGTTTTCTTTCGATTCTTTTCCTCCTAATCTTGTCTGAATGATTAGGTGACTTTTATATTTTGCTGGCCGCTATGGCATGTGATATTTAATCTGAAGCCTCGGGGAATAGACGAACTGTAATTAAAACTGTGTGGATGTTTAAGATATTATTATACCTGTTGCAAGAACTGAAACCGTTCAGCAATATAAAGATGAAAACATCATATACAAGCGATACATACAAATCCAGGATTTAATAGTGGGAGTATGATTGTCTCCAAAAGATTGGCACCATTACTATTTGGAAAGTCTAGAGGTTGTTCTTTGACCACGTTTTTCTTAAATATTTTACAATTTTTTTGAATTATGAATTATTATTACTTATAAGAGTAATACTTTATTTGTTGTTTTCAAAAATTTGAAGAATCTATGTCCAAATTCAAAGTCAAAGTGAAGTAGTTTGACCCTCAAACTCCAAATTATGCCAATCTTTTTTAAACGGATGGAGTAAATAATTTTAAATATATTTATTTTCTACACAGACATACACAAATATGTGATTGGGTGTGATAAATGTATTCCGAGCGAAATGGTCAATGCCATGGAAACGCGCACAGCAAATAAAATAAAAAGGCATTACCATTGCGCAATTAATTATATAGAACTGACTTCTGACTTTCATCATTCCTCCTACTGTTATGATCATATGAACATCAACTTTGAAATAATATTCAAATATTGATTCAAGAAAAGCAACTTAGCTGAGTACCTTTGATGAATTGCATCCTTTCTATTCTAAAAGGTCAACTGTACAGTGTTATCACAGTCGGTTTTTAGATACGATGTTGGCAAGACTCTGCATTGTTATTTTTTTAACCTGCACAACCATTGTCAAAGCCCAAAATATTACCCAGTGTGCTTCTTCTTGTGGTGATATTCGTGACATTAGATTTCCTTTTCGATTGAAAGAAGATCCGCCGAATTGTGGAGATTCCAGGTTTGAGCTTGATTGCCTGAAAAATCGTACTGTCATAAGTTTGAATTCGAAAAGATATTACGTGCTAGATATCAACTATCGCGAATTCTTGATCAGAGCAATTGTCCCTGGTTTGGAACATTACAAGAGGAACTGTACTTCTTTTCCTGATTACTTTAACACATCTGTTCCTAGCACCTCAACTTTTGCTAGAGATTTGACTGTTGAACCTCTTTATCGGAAGTCAACTTCTGGTACTATCATAGATGTTAAACATTATGATCGGAACATTCCCATTATCTATGTCAATTGTTTAGCTCCTGTAAATTCCTCGCGCTATGTGGAGACTACTTTCTGTGGTTCGAGAAACAAGACTTATTTCTCTAATTCTTCACAAACTCATAGCTATGTCGCCATTGGACAGGACATGTCGGTCTCTGATTTGGCTGAGAATTGCAGCGTGGAAATGGTGGCCTGGGCCTCGGCTCCTGGGCTTTCGGGGGACAATACTTCTCTGTCGAACATTCAAGCAGCCTTGGCTTATGGGTTTGAGCTTTCTTGGAAGCGTACCTTCTTCTGCAGAGAATGTGAAGGCTACTGTTATGCTGAAGGCGACGGCTTTGTTTGCCATCGCTGTAAGGACAACTCAGGGATTAAACTCCGAATTCCTTGTAAGTCAGCATTCATCTCTGAGATTCACTTTGTTCAAATTGGAATCCCTTTTCAAAATTTCTGTTTTACAAAATTCCATCTCTGAGGTTGAAATTTTGGTTCTTTTCCCTTCAATTTTCCACTCATTTTGATGAGTACTACCTCCTTTGTTTCTTAATCTTAAATCCTTAAGTTTCAAATATTCAGCAATTTATTTCAAGATTTGACCTCTTTATTTTACTGAAATTCTTGTAATTGGACAATGCAGGTAGCGTCCACACCTTCTTTGGTAAGTATTTCTGATACTGGAGCGATATTTTATATACTATGCATTTTGCTGAAAGGAAATTGTTAAAGCAAAGTGTTTGCCAATAATGATCCCCTTCATTGCACCACATAGCTGTAAGCTCTTTCTTGAAGTATTTGATATTTTTCTTTCCTCAAATATATAATTTTCGCTTTGTGATTTGCCTGTTTTGACAGTTCTAATTCATACAGAATTCCACGGTGGAATAATTATGAGTAAGTTCTCAATCTTACTCTATGAGTATTAGGACTGTTGTTACACTGAAAACAATAGCGCTAAAGCTTTTAGTCAAACCCTTTTGTCCTAGGAGCAAAAATAATGGTTTTTCTTACTAATGTCATCCTCATGCAGGTTTGGTTCCACCATTCCGATTTCTCTGTGGATCCATTTTCCTGATTGCATTAGTAGTGTATAAATTGAGAAGACGGCACTTATCTGAGTATCAAGCAATTGAAGATTTCCTCCAAATCCAGGGTACCCTCGTGCCAATTAAGTACTCATATTCTGAGATTAAGAAGATGACGAATAAATTCAAGGAAAAACTAGGCGAAGGAGCCTATGGAACTGTCTTTAAAGGAAAACTACGCAGTGGTCCTTTTGTTGCAGTGAAGATGATGCACAAATCTATGACTAGTGGGCAAGAATTTATCAGTGAAGTTTCTACAATTGGAAGGATTCACCATATTAATGTTGTGCAGCTTGTTGGATTCTGCGTTGAGGGCTCAAAACGTGCTTTGGTATATGAGTTCATGCTCAATGGTTCCTTAGACAAGTACATATTTCTGCAAGAAGGAATTGTTTCCTTGAGTTACAAACAAATGTTCGAGATATCTCTAGGAGTTGCGCGTGGGATAGACTACCTACATCGGGGTTGTGACATGCAGATTTTACATTTTGATATAAAGCCTCACAACATTCTCCTAGACGAAAATTTTAATCCAAAATTATCTGATTTTGGTCTTGCAAAATTGTATCCAACAGATGATAGTATTGTCACTCTAACTGCAGCAAGAGGGACAATGGGTTACATGGCTCCTGAGTTGTTTTACAAAAATATTGGAGGAGTGTCATACAAAGCCGATGTTTATAGTTATGGCATGTTGCTGATGGAAATGGCAGGGAGAAGGAAGAACATGAACCCATTCGCAGACCATTTAAGCCAAATTTACTTTCCTACCTGGGTTTACGACCAATTCAATTCAGGAAATGATGTACAGATATCGGATACCACTGATGAAGAAAGGATTATTATAAAGAAGATGATGATTGCGGCTTTGTGGTGCATACAGATGAAGCCTGTTGATCGTCCGGCAATGAATAAAGTTGTTGAAATGCTTGAAGGAGATGTTGAACTCCTGCAGATGCCCCCAAAACCTTTTGTAGCTCCTCGTGAGATTGCTGGGAATGTGATAGAGACTAAGATTGCCGGGGATGTGATTGAGACAATAAGAATTTCCAGTGATGTATAGGTTGCTAACTCACCATGCTGTGCAAAACAATGGCCATATTCTTGCCTCTTTCGCTTGAGCTGCAGTTGGTTCCTTTATATATATATTATACATGTGACATACATGCCTATAAGGCCAATATGATCATTTGTATACTCAAACACATAGGCCGACAATGCCATACAAGTATATCCATATACCTGATACATATTCGAAGAAAGAATATAACTTAATAGTACTACTGTGCTATGTACCGAAGAGAAATCAAGATGATTGAGACGATTTCAAAATGTCTAGTTTTGATTAAACACAATAGAATAACTAAAAACTCGATATGGTGCAAATTTTATATCGAACCGAACTATTGACATCCCCACACTACGTATGTGTTGTCTGAAATGCAAAAACAAGGGATCATATATACAATCACCTCTGAACTTTACGCCTAAACTTTGCGGACAACCTATGACCCCTATATTTGTTCAAGATAAAAATATTCCCAGCCTGACCCTATAGGTATAATACAAGTCTGTCATGTCACCCCAGCTTTCTATGGCATTCTTCTTTTCTTTAAGCCATTCCATGACCCCTCTCTCTTTCCCTAACAAAATCATAACTTCCCCAGCAAAATGGCGAGATTTAAGTGATAGGTTTTAAGCTCAAGTTTCAATGATGATAATATTATCTTATGTTATATTTTCAGGCAAACAAAAAGCAAAGAATGAAGATAATTAACAAAATTGCTACTGGATTCAAAATAAAGGAAGAAGGAAGAATTAGTTACAGCATTAATGATCATTAAGACGCATCTTGACTCGTCCCTAATCAAGGATTGAATGAAGATTCAGTTACAGTCATTAATGGTCAATCAAGATGCATATTGACTCAATCAAGGAAACTCAAATTATAAATGATCTTGATCATTTCGGTTTCGAGGAATACGCTCACTAATTAATCTCTCCTTGAATTCAGCTGTGACAAGGAATGTCACATACGAATCTGGGCTCAAAGAGCAAGAGTCAAAGAAGCATCCCTTGGGTCAAATCCCTTAATCAAAGATCTTATGCCTCCCGTTTCCAAAAGGATTTAACGGTTCCTTTATCTGGTATAAAAAGGTTGCTCTCTCAAGAAGAAGATTACGCAACTACAAAAAGAGTATTCAAAATATGTTTACTTCTTAGTTCAAACACTGTAATTTCGAATTATCTGTGTCTCAAAAGATAGAGGGATCTAGAGTACAAAAGAAAGTTGTGTCACTTGATTAGAACTCAACTGTTGATGCTATATGTTGATGGTAAACACAAAGATACCATCAATCGTATAAATTTATTCAAATATTTTAAGGAAACCCTTGTGACCCAACGGAACTGGAGGTAAGTACCACAACAATACCGAACCAGTATAAATCGTATGTGTCTTACTATTGCTCTTTACTGCTTTTACTCTTTTTGTCTCGTGTATTAGTCAGCTAATATTCATCTTAGTCGACTAAATTTTAGTTAGGCAACAATTCCCCCCCCCCCCCTCTTGTACTTTCATTAAGGTCTGTAATGAAGAAGAGGGTGGCACTGTGATAATTTTTTAAGCCGATCAAGAGTAGGAAGGTGAGGAGAGGGAAAAGAGTTGAAAATAATGTCACGTCCTTAGTTTTTAACTAAGTACACGTGTCACACTTGACAACTTGCTCACGATCTTGCACATCTTTCTCACATTCTTGCTATACCAAATCAGCTTTACTACACTCAAGATCGCTAAGAGAATGGTAGAAAGAACACAAGAGAATTGTTAAAGAAAGCTTTGTATTAGAGAGAACTTGAATTGTTTTGCTTGATGAATTACAAATGAATGGCCCTCTATTTATACTAATTACCTAGGGGCTAGTGTGTAAATAATAATTATTTTACAAGTCCTTAATATTTACAAGTAAGTCCCTTCTCTAGAATTTTCTACAAGCCTAGAAGATTCCAAAGACTTTTCTAGCAAATCCATAAGGATCTAGGGTCTTCCTAAGGAAATATCCAAGAATCTTCTCACAAATGCTAGCCTTCCTCTTATGTAAGCTTCCACATGGCATTAATATATGCCAAATGACGCTTATGTGGCATGATGACATGGCAAGTCATCACACTCCCTTCACCTAATATTGCGACGACCGTAGCGCAAGGCTGCTACATAAAATCTTGGATCTTATCTTTGAATTGCCACAAGTCTTCATATCGTTCCCACGTGGCCTCCTCCAATGATTTCCCTTTCCAATGGACAAGGAACATAGCTGTGGCTTTTTGCCCTTGTTTTTGCCTGGCCTGGTAATCCATAATAGCCTCATTCTCCCGATCATGCGAGGGGGTGATAGTCATAGGCGCTCGACTTGATTGACCCCTACTCGGATCATCCTTATCTTCATGATACGGATT
This sequence comes from Nicotiana glauca, assembly GCA_026770625.1. Taxonomy (NCBI): domain Eukaryota; kingdom Viridiplantae; phylum Streptophyta; class Magnoliopsida; order Solanales; family Solanaceae; genus Nicotiana; species Nicotiana glauca. Next base: position 12,415 of record MU748056.1, on the reverse strand, counting down.
AAGCATGCTAGCATGGAAGACATGGTAGATCTTAAGATACGATGGCATGTCAAGCTTGTATGAGATATTTCCTACATTGGCGACGATCTTAAATGGCCCCTCATACTTGCGAATCAAATTCTGATGCATGCCCCGTAGTGCCTTGAACTGTTTTAGGTTAAACTTCACCATGACTATGTCCCCAACTTTATAATCTGTGGGAGCCGTTTATGGTCCGCAAACTTCTTCATCTTCTTAGCTGCCTTATCCAAGTAAGACTTAGCAGTGTCAACCTGCTCCTCCCATCCTTTGGCCATATGATAAACCCCCAAACTCTTTCCCTCGAACGCAACTGGTAACGAATATGGAGTTTGTGGTTGTTGGCTTGCGGCTAGCTCAAATGGTGTCCGCCCGGTGGACTCACTCCGCTGCAAGTTATAAGAGAATTAGGGGATGTCTATGAGCCTTGCCCAATCTTTCTAATGTATGCTTACATAATGCCTCAAGTAGCATTCTAGTAAAGCATTGACCCATTCCGTTTGTCCATCTGTCTGTGGATGGAAACTAGTGGAAAAGTGCAGTTCCATGCCAAGTATGTCGAATAACTCTCTCCAAAAGTTTCCAATAAAACGGGGGTCTCGATCACTAATGATATGCGTTGGTAAGTCCCAATACTTCACCACGTTCTTAAAGAATATCTTGGCGTCTTCCTTGGCAGTGCAACCCGGTAAGGCGGGCATGGAGGTGGCATATTTGGAAAATCTATCCACGACCACCATAATAGTACCATAACTGTCGGACTTCGGTAGGCAAGTTATAAAGTCCATAGTCACGCTCTTCCATGGACGTTATGCAACTGGTAGTGGCTCCAAAAGTCCTTCGGGTTGTTGTTGTTCAACCTTGTCCTGTTGACATACGAGACAAGTCTTCACATATTATTCTATATCATCTCGCATGCGTGGCCAATAGTAGACTAACTCATACAAGGCCCTGGTGTGACATTGGCCTGGATGACCAACCCACATTGTATCATGACTCTCCCTTAAGATCCTCTGTCTAATGTCTCCAAACTTAGGCACGTAGACCTGCTGACCCGTGGTAAGCAATAGGCCTCCCTCTACCCAAAAACGTCTCTTCTTCCCTGGTTGGATAACTCGATAAGTTTTTTGGCTGCTGGATCATGTTGCATGCCTTCTTTTATAGCCTCACAAATGTCCCAAGTTGTTGAAGTGATGGCAGAAAGCTCGGCTTTCCGTCTCAAGGCATCAGCTACAAAATTACCTTTGTCGGCTTGTACTCTAGCACAAAATCAAAGTCGGCCAAGAAGTATTGCCACCTAGCCTATTTTGGTGTGAGCTTCTTCTGCGTCTGAAAGTAGCTAGTAGCCTCATTATCGGCCTTGACCACGAACCTCGACCCAAGCAGATAATGTCGCAGTGTACGAAGGCAGTGCACAATGGTAGTCATTTCCTTCTCTTGCACAGTGTAACGCCGCTCTGTCTCATTTAACTTGTGGCTTTCAAATGCTATGGGATGCTTATCCTACATCAGGACACCCCAATAGAGAAGTCTGAGGCATCTGTGTGCACCTCAAATGCCTTGGCAAAGTCGGGTAATGCCAAGACCGGCTCCTCTGTTATAATTGCCTTAAGGTGTTCAAACGCCTTTTGACAATGCTCTGTCTAGACCCATGGCTTGTTCTTCTTCAGCAGCTCAGTCAATGGTGCAGCCTTTGCTGAGTAGCCATTAACGAATCGACGATAGTAGTTAACAAGTCCAAGAAAGCATCTCAACTCCGTTACCTTTGTAGGTGCCTCCCACTCCTGGATAGCACGTACCTTAGCCTCGTCCATGTGTAGCTTGCCATTGCTAGTGACATGGCCCAAGAAGTGCACCTTTGATTGTGCAAACTCGCATTTCTCCCTTTTGATGTATAGCTCATTCTCCCGCAAGACTTGGAAAACTTTCCTTAAATGCTCCATGTGTTCCTCCAAGGTGTTGTTGCAGATGACTATGTCATCTAGGTAGACTACGATGAACTAATCAAGGTAGGGATAAAAAATCTTATTCATAAGGCTGCAAAATGTGGTCGGTGCATTGGTTAAGTCGAAGTGCATCACCAACTATTCAAGGCTCATATCTCATCACACATGCTATCTTTGGCTCATCCCCTTCAGCAATGCGAACTTGGCAGTAGCCCTTTGAAGATCTACCTTGGTAAAGTACTTGGCTTGCCCAAGTCTATCAAACAAGTCAGCAATGAGCGGGATCGGGTACTTATTCTTCACTGTAACCTTATTAAGTGCTCGGTAGTCTATGCACTAGCACAGCGATCCATCCTTCTTCTTCTAGAACAATACTGGTGTGCTGAAAGGTGCCTTTGATGGGTGAATGTGACCAGCATCCAGCAACTCTTTCAATTGTTTCTGGAGCTCCTCTAGCTCGGGCGGTGCCATACGATATGGGGCAAATGCAGGTGGCTTAGTCCCTGGCTCCAACTCAATCTTGTGATCCACCTCTCGCCTAGGCGGTAAGTGCTTAGGCAGCTCCTCGGGCATGACATCTTTGTTTTTATCAAGCAACTTCTTTATGCAAGGCGGCAATGTCTCTTGAAAACTCTTGTCTTCCTCTAGACTTGCAATGGTTGCCACGAACATTGGATCCCCCTTCTTGATCCCCTTGACAACTTGCATAGCTGAGAGTTGTGCTTGGATCTGTCCATGTGGCATAATCATTGTAGGTACCATGCAAGCTTCTTCTTGCTCCACAACCAAGAGACGTTGGAGGTAGGGGTCAATCAAAGTATGACAATGTCTAAAGAGCTCTTGCCCCAGTATGATGTCAAAGATATCCATAACAATTACAGTAAAGTTTTTCATACCTTTTCAAGCTCACAATTTGAAACCTACTCCATTAGCTATCCCACAGGCATTTTGTACCTCGGCATTCACGGTCTTGACGCGAGAGTTGGTTGGAGCAAGCTTCAATTCTAGTCTCTTTGCCGCAGCCTTAGTCACAAAATTATGAGTTGATCCAGTATCCACCATTGCACGAGCGGGCTTGTTTTTTATGGTGAGATCCACGTACTGATTGCCACTCTCAGTAGGTTGGATAGCTTGCTTTTGTGACAATACCACATAATCCGATCATACCCAACTGTGCGGTCCCCGAACTCTCTCCTTGCGGCTTCTCCTTTCGTTCACGGACTATGGCGCTGTGGCTCTTTAGGTCAGGACAATTCCTGAAGCGTGCAGTCCTCCACATATGTAACATCCCTTCTTCTCGGCTTGTGCCTTCTTCCCGGCGTAGCCCTGACGACCACTCGACTTTTTGGAATCTTGATTCTTGGGGTATTGTTGATGTATCTTCTTGCCTTTGCCACGATCTCCCCCACCTTTGACATTGTTAAACTTTGACACCTTTCCATTACCTTTGTCGTGATTGTCATGCCTGAAATCTATCAATGATTCGGCCTCCACTATGGCTTGGTCTATATCAGTGACTTGTCTGCGTTGCAACTCCTGTTTAGCCCAATTTTGCAACACGTCCATGAAGTGGAATAACAAGTCATCATTGGTCAGGTTGGGGATTTGAAGCATAAGGGTAGTGAACTCCTTGACATAGTTACGTATGCTCCCTGTTTGCTTCAATTCCCTAAGCTCGTGCCTTGCCTCGTACAAGACATTGTTTGGAAAGAACTGTTGCTTGAACTCGACTTTGAACTGATCCAGTGTGCTAATAGTACATAGACCTTTATCCATGTTGGCCATCTTCATTCTCCACCAAAGCATGCCAGTCTCTGATAGGTACAATACCGCAGTATTGATCTTGGCCTCGTAGTCCCTCACTTTGCCATATCTGAAGTAGTTCTCCAGGTGCCAAAGGAAGTTTTCCACTTCTTGTGCATCACGAACACCTTTGAACACAGGAGGTTTGGGAGCCTCGATCTTGGTCTCTCTCGCCACCACTACATTGCTAGCTGCCTCGGTCACGCCAGCATTGACATGCTCCTCGAGTAAATCTATCTTTGCCTTCATATCATCGATAGTACTCAAAGCCTCCATAAGTCTGCACTCTAAGGCAGTGATGGTTTGCCTTAGTTCCATCTCGGTCTGTGTACGTCCCTCCAAGTCATTTCGGATACTCTCAATATCTTCAAGAGTTTGCCCCTCAAGAACGCTAAGGGTTCCTTCCACCTTCCTCAAGTGTTGGCCAAAGATCTCCACGGTGTCCATCCTCGCGTTTATCTTTATCACCCACTCTTTACCGAGCAAGGCATCCTTGGGCAGGACCTCCACTTCATCCTCGCTCGCCTCAGTGGCAGATGGTTCTTGGGATGTAAGCCCTTTGTTTGACACAACCTCTGGTGGAACCTTCTGTCTCTTGTTGGTGTCATTCCTTTTTTTGCCACGGCCGCTCTTGCCAGCAGCATCCTGGATGACATTGGCTTGGGTGTTGGTAGCGTTAATTTCTCAGTCGTTCGCCATTCCCATAGTTGAAACATTCGCTTTGATACCACGTTGTCACGTTCTTAGTTTTTAACTAAGTACACGTGTGGCACTTGTCACACCTCCTTTTTTACACACACCCCGTGAGGGGAGTATATAAGGGAGTTTTTTCAATTAAAGTGACATTATTCGAAATGAGATTATTATTTATTCAGAGTCGCCACTTGGAATAAATTAAGGTGTGCCAAGTCACCGGTTTATTTTAAATCCCAGATCGAGGAAGTTTTATTTTTTAAAGAGTCTGCGAACCAGAAATTCTAGATAAGGAATTCTGTTAACCCGAGGGAAGGTGTTAGGCACCCCCGGATTCCGTGGTTCTAGCACGGTCACTTAGTGATTATTACTTGGCTTAAATTATTTAACTACTCATTTTTAGGTCCTATGTGCATTTATCTTTTTACCGCTTTTAAGTCACTTGAATTATTCGTAATTAAGGAATTGAGTTACGCGTACGTATACTCCTTCCTTTTGGCGCGTCAAAATCATATCACGCGAACGTGTCCATAATTAATAACGCTTTATTTATTTTATTAAAAAAAGTTTGATTGAAGTTGCGCGAATGCATCCCTCGAGTCTTTTTTAGAGTTAAATTTTCAATTATGTTACGCGAACGTATACATAATTGCAATACTAATCTAAATCAGACCTAAAGCAAACGACGATAGTCCAAATTAATAACAAAGTTTGCGAGGGCCATGGAAAATTCAATTGATGGTGTACCTCAATTTTTCTATAGAAAAAAAAAATCGCTAGTTTTATGAGTGCCAGGGACTTAGAGATTTTGTTTGGCATGGCATGCCCAATTTATTTTAAAAGATTTGGTACTCAATTAAAGCAATATATGATTGTTCGTACTTAAAACTATCTTAAAAATTCAATATAAAGCTATTAATTATATACATACTTTGGGATAAAATATTTCGATCATATCTACAAGGTGACGAAACTTTGTGCGATGAAACAGATAGATATTTGATCAAGATAAACATAGACATAAAAATAAAACACAATAAAAATTACTTTCTATGTTTTATTTTTATTTAATGAAAAGATAGTTGATATTAGTCAAAAGTAGATATAAATAGAAATAAAATTACATTCAGACTATTAACTCAATCTAAGAATGTTTGAACAGAAAGCTAACGAATAAAAAAAATCAACTCAAAATTTATCCCCAAACTCAAATCATTAAAAGAAAAGAAAATTAAAACTTAAAACAACTGTAAAAAATATATTCACATCGTTAATTAGCGGTTTTTATTTATTCCATGTGGAAGAAACGTACCAAAAGGTAAAAATAGCATAATCAGTAACATGCAAACCATGACCTATGTTTATCACAATTATCACCCTAACTATATTATTAATCAAAAAAAAAATCATCATTTTTTTTTGGATAAAGGAAATTGGGCCATCTCTTAATCTACTGATTAAAATATTGGGCCTAGCAAATGAACTTGTTCTGCCCATGCCCTTTGTTATACTTAGTTCCATTAAATACAAACATACAGTCAACCCAAATTCTCATGACCCATTAACAAACCAACTATTCTTGGAAATAACATCACTGAATCAACAGAGAAGGAGATGACACAAATGGCTTACAACGTTTATTGGGAATAAAGAAATCAATTTGTAAAGCATGTGACAAGATTGCCACAAACTAGCAACGGCAAT
>MU748055.1:9808-36685 GCA_026770625.1 Nicotiana glauca | reverse complement strand
TTTGGTATTAAAGTGTATGTGCCAGGCGGCAATTGTATACATTTTTCACGTTATTTAGTTTTTATTTTAAATTTCGAAATTATTATTACTTCCGCAATGTGTCAGGCTTACCTGGTCGCGAAGACTAGCTGCCGTCATGACGTTTTCACGATTGGTTTACTAGGGTCGTGACAGTAGGGGTAGGGTAAAGGGTAATGGGTATTTGGGTAGGGAGATTGGGCTTGGGTTGGACAGATTTTGGTGCCATTTATTTGGGCTGATTTTGGCTTTAAAATGGCCCAAGTTCCGAAACCCAATTAAATAAACTCCTTATTTCCTTTTCTTTTTTTCCTATTTTTTAATTAAAAATCCAAGATTATCTAAAAATGTGAAATTAAACTAATTAACTAATTACAAAAATTATAAAAGCTACTTAATTCTAAATTAAAAGTGAAAAAATCAATAAAAGGAAAAAGTGTAAAAATGAAGCATTTTTTGTGATTTTCAATTTTTATAAAACAAGTAACTACCGATTAATCCTAAAAATATAAAAATAAAGCCTAAATGCCATGCGTGATATTTTTGGTATTTTTCATGATTTAAATAAAACTTAAACATGCAAGAAAATGCAAACAATTAATAAAAATCTACGAATTTGCAAATAATGGGAAAAATTTATTTTTCTTGAATTTATGGGAGTAATTCACATAGGAAAAAAATCATGTGCTCACAACTACCCCTCTTTTATCTCTGAAACACGGAGAGTTTTCGTGCAATGATAAAGTGAGCGGATACGAGCGATTTTTGCCCGTTTAAATATTCTGTGGGAAGTATTTTGAAAGATTTGACCGTACCCTGCTTTCGAGGTTGCCAACATATCCTTGGCTATAAAGGAATCAGGTGAGTGTAGTTTGGGAAGTTTAGGTAGCTGGGACTACCATGAAGCTATGATTTCATTGTTGCTGTTGCTGCGACTCCTTACTGAGCTCCTTATTACACCATGACAAAATAAAAGAAGTTAGACTGAACTATGATCTATGCATTACAAAAATCCTATCTATATTCTCAAACTTGACCTTGTGGTTCCTGTTGCCTTGTTGACTTGTATTCTCCAGGTGAAGTTCCTTTGTTGCCGACTTGAATTATAATCTGAGATGCTTTCCCTTTTCTTCGGGGGGCCCTGATTGCTGATCTTTAACCGTCTTCTTTCGAACGTTGCTGCTTTCCATTTGTTATTCAGGTGGGCTCCTGATTACCAACACTTCCGCTGCTTTTCCTCGAAACTTGAACTGCTTCCCTTCGTTCTTCAGGTGGGATCCTGATTGCTGAACTCTTTTGAACCTTGTTGCTTCCCTTCGTTCTTCAGGTGGGCTCCTGATTACCAACACTTAAATTTCTTTGTTCTCCAGGTGGGCTCCTAATTACCGACACTTGAATTTCTTTGTTCTCCAGGTGGGCTCCTGATTACCGACACTTGAATTGCTTTGTTATCTAGGTGGGCTCCTGATTACCAACACTTGAATTTCTTTGTTCTCTAGGTGGGATCCTAATTACCAACACCTGAATTGCATTGTTCTCTAGGTGGGCTCCTGATTACCAACACTTGAATTGATTTGTTGTGCAGGTGGGTTCCTGATTACCGACACCTGAATTGCTTTATTCTCCAGGTGGGCTCCTGATTACCGGCACTTGAATTGCTTTGTTCTCCAGGTGGGCTCCTAATTACCAAAACTTGAATTGCTTTGTTCTCTAGGTGGGTTCCTGATTACCGACATTTGAATTGCTTTGTCCTCCGGGTAGGCTCCTGATTACCGACACTTGAATTGCTTTGTCCTCCGGGTGGGCTCCTGATTACCGACACTTGAACTGCTTTGTTCCCAGGTGGGCTCCTGATTACCGACACTTGGATTGCTTTGTTCTCCATGTGGACTCTTGATTACCAACACTTGAATTGCTTTGTTCTACGGGTGGGCTCCTAATTACCGATACTTGTATTGCTTTGTTCTCCAGGTGGGATCTTGATTACCAACACTTGAATTGCTTTGTTCTTCAGGTGGGCTCCTGATTTCAATAAAATAGACAAAACAAAGAAAATTTACTGCCCCAGTTTGGTAGATGGGCACATATGTGAGTGTTAACTGAATCATGTTATCAAATATCACTAAGAATTTGAAAGCTAGATCCCATTATCCAGGAGAGTCCTGAAAACTCCTAGTTAAATGATTGTTCTTAAAGCTAAATTATATCTTCTAAAGGTATGACTTCTGCTTAATCTTGTTATCTAATGGAAATCTTAAATCTAAGTCCCATTATTCAGGAGGGTCCTGAAAACTCGTAATTGAATCCCATCTCAAGCATGCAAACTTTGAAGCCAACTTATATTACTTTGGGGTACCTTTATACTAGATTTTGCTACTCATGATTTTTTTGAATTTTAAACTAGGTCCCATTTTCCAGGAGGGTCCTGAGAATTTACGATGAAACCTGTCTGGTGCTTGCTTTTCCTTACAGAGGGTTTCTCCGAAACAAACGAAATTTTCTGCCCCTGTTTCAAATCAAAGAAAAATCTTGTCAGTTTAAAAATATGGTGGTTAGTTTGTGGCATTCTTGCTGAAGGTGGCCTCTGCGCTACCGTGCTTTGCTTTGATTGGTTTCCCCGAACTGGCCAACAACCGCTTGACTTTCTAACCGACTTTTAACCCACATGACCTACGATGACCCGAGTGTTCTATACCCAAACCGTTGTTTTACATCTCCGACCCCTCATCTGAACCTCTGCATCTTCCATGGAACTACTAAACCATTCCATCGATGGAACTTTCACTGACACTTTATATCCTATTTTACATCATACTATCTCTCGCATGCTTTGGCCGCACTGTGCTTTGTGCAATTTTGGAAGTTGGTAGTGAGCTTTGAAATCCTTTCTTATTTGCTTAAACATAACTGTCATTGAAAGCATCTTATAGAAATAAACCCAAGAGAAATGAAATGAAATGCCTTTGAGAATTTGGAATAGAGAAGAAAAATAAAAAACCGGATGACTGTTTGAAGGGGAAAAAAGAAAAAAGACTTATTTGAGTGGAGCGGTTGGTACCAATGATCATGACATGCATTTATGATTAATCGGCCCAGTCTATCCAACCAATCAACTTTCAGTTGTCGTACTTAAAGCCCCGAGATCTTCAAAACCCAATTTCTTCATCAAACTACTGACATTGTTCGGCTTGCGGTGCCCTGAAGGGTTTTCACCGGCAAACCTCTCTCATTTGTTCATCTCTCAACTCACTTTTGCCTTAAGGTGCCCGTGAGGGTTTTCACCAATAAGACTATCTCATTTCAATTTCTCTCAGCCTCCGTCGCCTTACGATGCCCGCGAGGGTTTTCACCAATAAGACTCTCTCATTTTTTATTTTTCCTTTCTGGACCGGAGTGTTGCCTTTGATATGACTCACCTCCACTTGCTCGACTTGGCATCTCTCGAAGACTGATCGGAAGGTCTTTCTTTGGACCGTAATTTGGGCTTTTGGAAATGGTTAGAAATAAAGGGTATCAAAAGACTCAAAACGACTCGACTGGGTTCAAAATTACAACTTTCGAAATCCGATTTCTTACAACAACCACAACTTCTGCCCCAATTTCTTTGCCTGGGGACTTTTGAATTTTTATTGGGATAGGATTGAACCGTGAGGCTGCCTGTGTATCCTTAAAAGGAATCAGGTCGAATGTAGTTCATGACATAAGAATTGCTTTACTTTGTTGTGATTTTCTCTTTTCTCTTTCTTTTCTTTCTCTTCTTTTCTTCTTCCTTGTTCTCTTTTTGTTGTTTTTTTTTCATTCCTTCTTTTTCTTTTCTCCCTTTTCCTTTACTTATCTTTTGCGCTTGTGTTTCTAAACTTTGCTACTGATTCCAAAAGAGGGGTATGAAAGAAAATAAATAAGGCTCAAAAGGGGTAACGGAGGATAAAGTGTTTAGATAGCAGAACAAAATGCCTTTGTTATTCCAATCTTCAAAACATGCCAAGTACAAAACAAACTCAATTTAACCATATAAATCATACATAATATTTTTTGACTGCATCGGAGTTGATAGCCGTATATACACATTTTCCTTCTATATTTGTTAAATACAAAGCACCATTGGACAACACTCTTGTTATGATGAATGGACCCTGCCAATTTGGGGCGAACTTGCCTTTTGCTTCAGCATGATGTGGAAGGATACGTTTCAACACTTGCTGACCCACTTCAAACATTCATGGATGCACCTTCTTGTTATATGCTCTTCCCATTCTTTGTTGATACAATTGGCCATGAGACACTACCGTTAATCTTTTCTCATCGATAAAACTCAATTGCTCCAGACGGGCTTTGACCCACTCATCATCATCGATTTCAGCTTCAGCGACAATTCGAAGGGATGGGATTTCAACTTTGTAGGTATCACTGCTTTAGTGCCATATACCAATAAATAAGGAGTTGCCCCTACTGAAATGTGAATAGTACTGTGATAACCCAACAACGCAAAGGGTAGCTTTTCATGCCATTGCCTGGAACCTTCCACCATTTTCCGAAGTATTTTCTTTATATTCTTGTTGGCTGCCTTGACTGCTCCATTCACCTTGGGGTGGTATGGGGTGGAATTGCGATCCGTAATCTTAAACTGTTGACATACTTCTTTCATCAAATGACTATTGAGATTAGCACCACTATTTGTGATGCTCACCTTTAGGATCCCGAACCGACAAATGATATTTGAGTCCACAAAATCGACCACTACTTTCTTGGTCACAGACTTGAAAGTTTTAGCTTCAACCCACTTGGTGAAATAATCAATGGCCACCAAAATAAACCTGTGCCCATTAAATGCTGCTGGCTCAATTAGTCCAATGACATCCATACCCCAAGCAACAAAGGGCCATGGTGCGGACATTGTGTGTAATTCAGATGGTGGAGAATGAATCAAATATCCGTGTACTTTGCATTGATGACATTTGCGCACAAAATTGATACAATCTCGTTCCATGGTGAGCCAATAATAACCTGCTCGGAGAATCTTCTTCGCCAGAACGTATCCACTCATATGCAACCCACAGACTCCAGAATGTACTTCGGTCATGATAGTTGTGGCCTATCTAGCATCTATGCATCTCAACAATCCAAGATCTGGAGTTCTTTTGTACGAAACTCCTCCACTGAAGAAAAATCCTTTTGACAAACGACAAATTGTTCTCTTTTGATCACCTGTGGCTTGTACTGGAAACACCCCCATCCTGATATACTCCCTGATATCGTGGAACCGCAGCTCACCATCAAGTTCTTCTTCCACCACATTGAAGTAAGCATGCTGATCGCTAACCTGAATATGCAAAGGGTCAACATAAGCTTTGTCTGGATGATGCAACATTGATGCCAAAGTAGCTAAAGCATTGGCAACCTCATTATGGATCCTTGGAGTATGCCTGAATTCTACGAATTGATACAATCATTATCAATACAGTATAAGCTTTAAATCCCGTGTTTGCCATTCTCCTTGAATCTGGTGCACCAGAAGCTCCGAGTCTCCCAAGAACAACACTTCCTGAACACCCATGTCTACAGCTAACCTCAAACCCAAAATGCATGCCTCGTACTCAGCCATGTTATTGGTACAGTAGAAACGAAGCTAAGCCGTAACATGGTAGTGATGCCCTGTTTCAGAGATAAGTACAGCTCCTATCCCAACGCCTTTCATGTTAGCAACTCTATCAAAGAAAAGTTTCCAACCTGGCTTTTCAACCTATTCTAACTCATCAATGTGCATCACCTCTTCATCAGGGAAGTAAGTCTTTAAAGGTTCATATTCTTCATCCACTGGGTTCTCGGCCAAATGGTCAGCCAATGCTTGGTCTTTTATCACCGTCCGAGTCACGTAAATAATGTCAAACTCTATGAGAAACATCTTCCATTTCGCAAGTCTCCCTGTGGGCATAGGCTTCTAAAAGATATATTTTAACGGATCCAAGCGAGAGATAAGGTAGGTAGTGTAAGATGACAAATAATGCTTCAACTTCTGTGCTACCCAAGTTAGGGCGCAACATGTCCTTTTAAGGCGAGTGTACTTAACCTCATAAGATGTGAACTTCTTCCTGAGATAATATATGGCTTTCTCTTTCCGGCCAGTGATGTCATGCTGACCTAACACACAACCAATGAATTATCCAAGACCGTCAAATACAGGATCAAAGGTCTCCCCGGTTCTGGCGGGACCAACACATGTGGGTTTGACAAGTACCCCTTTATCTTATCAAATGCTTTTTGACACTCACTATCCACTTGACCACTGCATCCTTCTTCAACAACTTGAAGATAGGATCACAAGTTGTCGTGAGCTGAGGAATAAACCTGCTGATATTGTTCAACCTCCCTAATAGACTCATCACCTCAGTCTTGTTCCTCAGGGGTGGCAATTCTTGGATAGCTTTGATCTTTGATGGGTCCAATTCAATACCTCGAAAACTAACTATGAATCCCAACAGTTTTCCAGATGGAACACCGAATGCGCATTTTGCAGGATTAAGCTTAAGATTGTACCTGCGGAGCCTTTGGAAGAACTCTCTCAAATCTCTGACGTGGTCGACAACTTTGTGGACTTTATGATCATATCATCCACATAAACCTCGATCTCATTATGTATCATGTCATGGAATATGGTCGTCATTGCCCTTATGTAAATTGCCCCAGCATTTTTCAGACCGAAAGGCATGATCGATAGCAATGCGTTCCCCATAGCGTGATGAATGCTGTCTTTTCTACATCTTCCTCATCCATTAAGATCTGATGATAGCCCGCATATCAATCCACAAAAGATTCAATCTCATGCTTGGCACAATTATCAATCAAAATATGGATATTTGACAGTGGGAAGTTGTCATTGGAATTTGCCTTGTTGAGATCATGGTAATCAACACACACTTTGGTCTTACCATCCTTCTTTGGCACAGGCACAATACCGAGTGACTCGAATGAACTTCACATCAAATTGCTTTGTGACCTCCTCTTTAATCTTCACACTCATGTCGGTTTTGAATTTTCTCAACTTTTGCTTGATAGGAGGGAATGTCGGTCAGTGGGCAATTTGTGAACCACCAAGTCAGTGCTTAGGCCCGGCATGTTATCATATGACCATGCAAAAATATCTTTGTATTCAAACAATGCTTTAATTATCTCTTCCCTAATTTGCGGTTCAAGATGGACACTTATCTTAGTCTCTCTGACATTATCTGGGTCCCCTAAATTGATTGCTTCTGTATCATTCAGGTTAGGCTTGATTTTTTCCTTAAACTAGCTTAATTCTTTACTAATCTCTTCAAAGGCATGATCCTCATCATATTCTAATTCATCATCACACTCTATTTCTTGAATTATTATTTTAGAATTAGATTGGCTTTTAAGCCTGGGTTGAAGATTCCTCATGCATGTCATGTCATTGAAACCAGTATAAAAAGAACTGTACAAGGAAGAAAAGAAAAACAAAAATAAAACTATCAGGAATGATGGAAAGGGAAATTACATTTCATTGAAATAAAAAGATAACAAGGTTTATACATCCAAACGGATGGAACATAGAATCTGAATTACAACCCTGGAATAATCTAGATAAACTGAAAGAAAATCAAAACAAACTACCAAAACTCCTTTCGGGTAGGGAGAGGAGTAGCTTCCCAATTGTTAAGCTTTGCACTCGGCCCGACAAATTGCACATTGGCTTTGCTATAACCTTCTCCAACATCCACCATGTTCACATCATCGAACATCCTCTCGAATCTTTCAATTAACTCTTCATCAACATCAACCACAGAACTTGGAACTGTTGTCCCTAGGCGTTTCCTGGCATCAGGCTTGACAAATGACCTGGAGAGACATAGGATAGGCTTTGGAAGGACCCACGCCCTCTGTTTCAACTTTCTAGCTCTTTTCACGTCTGCGGCTGTGGGCTTGAATCCCAAACCAAATGTACCTAAGTTTTTAGGGAGAGACACCGGCTGTATGATACCTTGCAGAGATGCACCCAAACCAGGTACGAAACCATTTTTTAACATTTTGAAGGCCACCATGACTGATGCGGCAGTTACCTTTGAAGTTGGAAAACATTTCCCTTTTGGAATTTTCTCGACTAACACTGTGTGAAAAACCTTATAGACCCAAGGCCCCTTGTCATCTTTGACCTCAATGAACGGGACAATGGCATCATTGCGAGCACACAAATTATCCTCGCCGTGCACAACGATTTACTGTCTATCCCATTCAAACTTGACCATCTGGTGCAGAGTAGACGAGACTGCTTTGGTGGCATGAATCCAAGGTCGACCTAACAGCAGATTGTAGGAAACAGCTACATCCAGCACCTGGAACTCCATGGTGCATTCAACTGGTCCTATCCCCAAATGCAGATACTGTTCTTATGAATCCTTTCATCATCCACTTTCAACTTGTTTACAGTAGAGAGAGGGCAAATTTTTGCACTAGAACCATTGTCAACCAATACCCTGGTAACCATAGAGTCTTCACATTTCACCGTAAGATAGAGGGCTCTGTTGTGCTTAGTACCCTCCACGGGCAACTCATCATCAGAGAAAGTAACTCTATTCACTTCAAATATCTTGTTGGCTAACTTTTCCAGATGGTTCACTGAGATTTTCTCGGGAACGTGAGCCTCGTTCAGGATTTTCATCACGGCCCGATGATGCTTGTCCGAGTAGATTAACAATGACAATAGTGAAATCTGAGCAGGCGTCTTTCTCAACTGCTCCACGGTGGAATAGTCTTGCACCTTCATCTTCCTCTGCCTCTTCTTCAGTCACAGCTTTCTTCACTAGAACTGGGTTATCTTTGGAGGTTTTTGCTTTTCTTAGCTCTTTCGGGGTGAAGCATCTCCCCGAACGGGTTAATCTATGTGCCTCATTGACTTCTTCTTTAACTTCTTTTCCTTTATAGGTCACCATCACCCATTCATAATTCCATCGGATAACTTTGCTATTGACTATCGGTAAATGGGTTACCGGCTTGATAATGATAGGATCTGTGCAGGAACCCTCTAGAATTACGACAGGCTTGTTTGCCACTCCTGGTACAACCACTTTTGACCTTTCTCATTTTGCTACAACATCACTTGAGGACCCCTTCTTGACTACCGAAGATGGTTCACCGTTTGTCTCTCTCAACTTGATCACTGATATCTCACTTGTTGATTTTTCAACCGGCTTGACCTCACTGGACCGAATCATCATGACGGTCTGTGAAGGATTCTTGGGCTCCCCTCCCTTATGCACTATCACGATCATATTTGTCTCTTGATGGGTTGACAACGGGTTCTGGTTGATATTGGGCACCTCTAGAGCTTGAACTTCAATCCGATTTGTATCAATGAGCTCCTGGATAGCATTTTTTAGGTGCCAGCACATCTCCGTGTCATGACCCAGAGTACCAGAACAATATTCACAACTTACAGAATAATCAGGATTTTTCAGGGGAGGATTTGGCAATTTTGACTCGATCGGCCTCAGCATATCCCATTTTCTTAGCATGTGGAATAAACTGGTATAGGACTCTCCCAATGGAGTGAAGGTTTTCTTCCTCTGCAACTTCTTGTTCTTAAATGTTTGGTTGGGCCGAAAACCTGGTCCAGGAGGGTTTCAGTAGGCTCATGGGGGTGGGTAGGTATTTTATGGGGCTGGCGCATGCCATTGTGCATGGGCGGGAGGTTGTGTCTATATTTGGGCGTGGTGGACAGAAAAATGTGGGTCTGGTGGTGGGTAGTAATGTTAGGATGGATTATATGGGGTATGGGGGTAGGTTTGGTGGTGGGGTCGAGGCTGATTATAGTGGTGAGACGAGCCTCTGGGTCCTAACCAAGCTCCTCAATCAATCGTTTCCACATCCTCTTTCTTCTTTCCGATTACTCCCACAATACCGCCCTGAATGGCTTGGGTAGTTGCCTTAATAGCTGTTGATACCCAATTTTTCCCTATATAATTTTTATACACATAATGCTTTCCAAGTGACATGTACATGCTATATAACCATGTCCAAGTGTTTTGGTATTTTCCCCTAATTTTTAAAAGATTTCAAAATCAATTTATTATCCATTCTAGTAGTACAAAATCAATAATTATTTCCAAAATCATCAATTTGGTGAATAACTTATTTTATTTCCATATAGTTAAGGTAATTTTTATATATTTTTATAAATTTATTTGGTATTTTTAAAGCTATATTGCATATAATTGCTATTCTAGCCTATTTTAAGATTTAATAGTAATTTATAATTATAAAATTGGTTTCAATATTTTTAAATTAATATTTATATATTATTAAGTGACTCAGTATCTTTAATTTATTTTCAAAAGTCCTTTACTATTTTTATAAAATAAAAAGAGAAAAAATGGCTATTTAAATACTAGCCCTACCTATTTAAATTTTAGCCCAAATCGATCACCCCAATTAAACCCAATTTCAATTTCAAATGGACCGGCCCAATTCCTAAACTACCCGCCCATGACCCAATTTGATCCAACCTGCCCGGCTCCCCAATAAATCCAGGCCGTTGATCAAAATGATCAATGGCCACGATCCCTCCATTCCTTTTTTAATCTACCCACATCCCTTAACCTTTATCACTCTCATCTATCAGCCGCCTCTAAAAACTCCCCTCTCTCTCAAACTTTCTCGAATATTCCCTAACCCTAGCCGCCTTTCACCAACTTCTACCGCCAAGCTCAATGGAATCCATGGCTTCTCAGGCCATGGATAACCTATACTCACCTCATATTACTCTTATGTGCCTGATACTTGAAAATTCGAGGCGAGACCTCGAAGTTCCTCACTCAGACCTTCGCTGACTCGAGGTTTCTGGCCATCTCCATCCTTGCTCCGGCATATCCTAGACTTCTGAGTTTGATTTCGACCTTTTCCGACTCCGATTAGTGACTTTTCCAAGCCTTTCTCATTCTAGGGTTCCTCTGAAACCCTAACCTTTCGAGGTTTTCTCCGATTCTTTTTAGATCCGTTGTGTATCTATGCTATACTTGAGCTTTTGAACGATTTCCCTAATTTTTTCTTTTGAAAATTACTTTCAAAACCCTTTTTTCTGATTTAGGGTTTTCTGGAAAGTGTTCAAGCATTTTGTGATTTTTCTTCTTTGTTATTCGTATTGTTTCTCTTACTGTGTTCTCACTTGCTTTCTACTGTGTTCTTATACATTTTCTTTTACTGTGTTCTTTTTTGTTCTTTTACTGAGTTTTATACTCTGTGCTTGAATGTTCTTTACTGTGTTTTCTTTATCCCGTTCTTGTATATTCTTCTACTATGTTTTCGATGCTATGTTCTCGTATTTTTTTTACTATGTTCTACTATCTTCTTCCTCTATGATTTGATGTGCTTCTCCTACTGTATCCTTCTAGCATGTTCTTAAGTGTTTTTGCTATTTTACCGTGTTTAAAGTTTTCTTCTAAAAAGGCCTGCTTAAGCATGTGTTTCTTCTACTATCTCTTCTACTATCAGTTGTTCTCTCATTATGCTTTGAATTAGTTTCTTTACTCTGTTTGCCTGATCTTCCTATTTTTGCATGTTTTCTCATGAGTTTCTAAAAAGAAATCTCTGAACCTGTTGCCTCCTCATCTCTGTATTTGACTCGAGTCAGAAACCCTAGAATTTGGGGGTTTCCTCCGAGTTTGGTTATATGATCAAACTAGGATTTATTTCTAAGTGTGAATTCTTCTCGTTTGCACACAATTATGATTCTCCTACATTAGAATCTTCTGTTGAATAGCACGACAAATTTCTTCATGTTTAACGTGTCTGCATGCTCCTTATATATGATGAATTTTCCTCTAATTGGTTTTCAAATTTGCAATTAGTGTAGACTTCCTTCTGAATATGGCTTGATTGATTGCTTTCCATCTTTTACTGATTCCTTAGGCAACTTGACTTAGGTAAAACCCTTCTTCATTTTGGTGACTTGGTTCATTCATACCAAATTTCAGACCTTTGTGATTTACTGGCTGTCAATTGATTCCCTTGCCTTATTTGCACAAACCGTGTACTTTCAGAAACCTTGTCTTTAAATAACCTTTATGTATATGCCCCTAATTTGCTACTTTGCACAGAAGGTTTGATTAGTTTCTTTCCTTAATTGGTTTATACCGTTTGAATCTGAATCCCTTAATTAAAGGGAGTCTTATGTAACTGATTGACAATTAGACTTCAATTATTTTCTTACCTTATTCCTCATGACTTTTACACTATAAATACACAACCATTTGTTCACAACACACACGATTGAACACACTAAAAGACTATACAATTTCACAATTCTCTTCTCAACTGTCACTTAAAAGTATTCTTGCTTCTTGCTGCACTTTGGCTTTTTACAACACTACTGCTCCTCTTTATTTGTCTCTTTGAAACTGGTATATCCTAACTTAATTTTTCAGCATCACCCCAACGTGTTTTATTTACAGTCCTTGTATCCATGTCTATTTTCTTTTCTCTGTAAAATTTAGCATTTAACTTAATATGCCCATATGCTACTGCTTGCTTTTCTTTCTTGTGAACACTTTCTCCCTATCCCATTACCCCTTTATGTGTTTGTGTGTGGGGACTTAGGGCATGGCAACAGGAATTGTTGTCCATGAACTAAGTTTTGACCGCCATAACCTCTAAGTAAGCTGGAGGGTCTGCCAGTATGTCTCATTGTTGGGTATGCTTCTGCCTGCTCTTTCCTTGTATCTTGCTTCTATTATGAATCCCCATACCCCATCCCCCTATGCACGCTAAGTTAAAGTTTGTTACCTGGCAGCATCTAATCGCTGTCCAGGGCTGAACCTGACCTTCAGTAGGTCCTAACTCCCCAATCTTAAAGCTGACATGCTGGTCAGGGGTGTGCCAGCACCCCAATTGCTGGGCATGACCACCAGCCTGCCATGGCCTTCCCTAATCCCTCCTCTATTACACTTACACTTATTCCTAGACTCTAAGTTCTGCCCCCTCCTATGAGCCTTGCCTTGGGACCTTGAGTTCCCTCTGAACTTGGACATTTGAGTGCTAGCCCTTCCACACTGCACTATAATTCTGCAAATGATATTTTGGGTGTAAGCATTGCCTGGAGTTCCTGAAACTCCTTGGAACTTTGACACATCCCAAATAACAGAAAGGCTTTGGAAATCTGATCTTTGGAAGTTGGTTTATTTCATATATTAGACTAGGAGATCGAATTAGGCTCTCTTTGGTTGGAACTTAATTTTCTGATGTAATTTACTTTTTCTGGATTCGTATAAGTTGTAATAATTTGTAATAACTATGGGGTGTATAGTAAAAATGGGGGGGGGGGGGAGGGTCTATCATGTTATGCATATGGTGTAGATATCATGCTTTAGGTTTTATTTTCCGCAATCAAATCATCTTTGTTTATGTATCTGCACGTAGACATCCTGCCTATAGGTCATTTCATTATACATTTAGAAATCATGCTTATAAGGTCATTCACATCTGCATATAGAAATCATATCTATAGGTATACTCATATGCATATAGAGACCATGACTATAGATTTTTCTTATGCACTCCTGTATCTCATCTATCACTAGGCAAACGGCTCATAGGCTCAAATAACCAAAATGCATTCTAGATATCATGTATATATGACTCTTGTTTTATTATATAAATGTTATAAAATCAATCACGCTTAAGCATGCCTATAGGAATAACTAACTGAATCCAAATCGTCTACCTCGCTTAAAAATCTAAAATCAGTGGTAAAGTTGTTTTTAAAATCTGCAGAACTTTGGTGTGTAGTTCTAAAATCAGTGATCCCTCTTTAAAATTAGTATGCCTTCTGCACCGTTAGATATCACGACTATCGGCCTCATCTAGGCAAACCTATAGGCAATTAATCAACTATAGCAGTCTTAATAATTACAACCAGTAGGCAGGTCTAATTCGGACTTCTTATCTAAAAATAAGTGATATACCAGCCGCCCTTCCTACGTTAAGTTTAACTAAATACCTAACCAGTATTTGAAGTCATGCTATGTATTTTCCTTTAAGTGAGGAGGCCTGTTTTGAGCCATAACTGCTATTTGCTTCTCCCCTTATTTGATTATATGTTTTGTTTGTCGCCTAGACTTTTATCCATACTTAAATTTCCGAAAAGCCCCAACTCCCTTTCTTTTAGGACTAGTAGTCCCAAATGCCTCCGAGACGGATAGGATCGGGGTGGGTAATAGCATGCAATAAGTAACGAAACTATTCTGCGTTTAAAACCTTAACGGGGTGGGAAAGGGTAGATATGGATATGATGACCGGTGCGCTAATACCACGTGTAGCCCCTCTTTGAAGAGTGATTACCAGGTATTGCATTGATATGATCCATATTTTAAAAAAACCTAGGACCCCCTTTCCCTTTACTTGTTTATATTTGTTCAAATGATCTTTCTTAATTTTTTGCTTTCTTTATTCACTTGCAACATTATGTGAAAAGCCCCTCTACTTGAGACCTTATTTGCTTACTTATTGTTTAAAGTCACAATTATAACATGGCCGGGAACCATACTAATGGATCTTGAGGGGTGCCTAACACCTTCCCCTCAAGATAATTTCTAGCCCTTACCCAATCTCTGGCTCTTCAAACTCAAACCCTCCTTAGTGTCCTAATGCACTTAATCATTAGGTGGCGACTCTTCAAACTCAAACCCTCCT
This sequence comes from Nicotiana glauca, assembly GCA_026770625.1. Classification (NCBI taxonomy): domain Eukaryota; kingdom Viridiplantae; phylum Streptophyta; class Magnoliopsida; order Solanales; family Solanaceae; genus Nicotiana; species Nicotiana glauca. The sequence goes on along the minus strand of MU748055.1, from coordinate 21,970 downwards.
AGTGTCCTAATACACTTAATTATTATGTGGCGACTTTTCAAACTCAAACCCTCCTAGTGTCCTAATTCACTTAATCATTAGGTGACAACTCTTAAAAGTCTAAAACCCAATTCCCAAAAAAGGGAATAGAGTTGTCCTCCCAAATATCGTAAACCCGATTTCTCCTTTAAAGAAAAAGGAGGCATTGACAGCATGGCGACTTTGCTCGAGAGTGCTTTAGGCTTTTACCACTTCATGTTATTTATGACTTTATTGCTTCTTTATTGCCTTTATTTAACGTCTTTATCTCTCTTCTACAACAAAACTGACTTGGCTCTTTGTTTTCTTTTCTTTAATGCTTTTACCGCTTTCCTTAAATATTGTTATAATTATGAGTAATTATTGTAATCATTACTTTATGAACGTGCAAATACATGACAACTTGTTTCATTCTTGTAAATTGCATCTTCAACATCATATTCCACTCGTGCCAAACAAAACACTATAGCAATGCATATAATAAGTGGTTGCGCCCTTCTAATATTACACCCCCTAAATTTGGCAAAGACGTATTTGCCTAAAACCAATCGATCCGCGGTGCAGTCGACGGTTATGTGCCTTTCCCTCTTGAGTTGTCCGCTCAAGCATACTAGTTTAATACCCCATAGAAACCTTACTCTATTTAAACTATGCATGCGTCACTGTCAAGCTTAGCCGAGTCGGTTATGTTGTCCGCATAACGACTCTTTATGATAGCCTTGTTCAAAGTCCACCGAGTTTCCTTGAAGCCCAAACGGACACCACCACGTTCTATGCATTTATTTAGAGAACTAAATGCTTTAATGCTAATTATTGGTTTAAATAGTTGAGTCCGGCAGGGGTAAGGGTCTAACCCTTTTGTTTTGCAGGTAATGAATGACAAAGTTTCCGAATTCGGTATGGTCAACATACCCTCACTCTTGCTGAACTGGTGGAGGAATCTCCCATCATGTGACCAAGTCAATGAACGCAAAGAGAGGGTCACCAAGGCTAGTGGAAAGCTGGAGTATCTGGAATACATTCTGCTGGAATTGGAAGGAAAAGTGAGAAAGAGAGTCACCGACTGCCAGAATCTTGAGGGAAACGAAGGAGAGAACATGGCAAAAGCATTTCTACTTGAAAATCTACGCGAACTGGAGGATTTGATCAACGAGAACATTCTACTTGGGAAAGGTCCTTCTAGGACCAAGTAGTTAGGAGTCTTTCCTTTGCTTCGAATGTAATAAGGCTAATGGCCATGATTGACATTTTATTTTTTGCAATTTTAGTGTCGTTTTGGGATTCGTCTTATTTTTATCAATAAAATAAGGCATTTAGCATTATAAGTTCTCCAAATCAACTTGTCTCTAGGCGTACCTCGGGCACAACGAGGCTCCCAAATTAGGACACAATTTGTATTCTTGCACTATGTGTTTAAATACTAAAATGTTTTCTCCTCATAAGCCACGCTAACTTGTTAGCCTTTATGTTTTTACTTTTTTGTTTTATTACCCTTCCCCAAAGGATAGTTCGTGCATTCTGGCACCGTCATCTTACTCCACAAGATCCAAAGTCCTTCCACCTCCTCCTCCTCCGAGTCCTATCAGAAACAAGAACAAGGGAAAAATGGAAGATTTGAGCAACTCCATTTAAAGGGTAGAGGTTCCCCAGGGTATTCAGTTTTCCAAGGAAAGTGCCTCCCAGCTCGAATAGAAGTTACTAAAATTTCTAAAAGAACTAGACCAAGTTCGATTTGGCAAGCTTGTCATTTTCTCTCACTACCCCAGATGTCAACTTCCCAAACACTCCTAAACCCACACCTCCTCCAACATCCCAAAACCACAGAACCAATCCACTCCCCATCACCACTGCAACACATTCCACACTTCAAGCAACGCACCACTGCTCATCCCTGAACCACTAAATTTCACAAACGAACATTACCACAACACACCCCTCTACGTGGAAACTATACCATACCCCATGCAGTACGAGTCTGATGAAAATGACTCTCTTATCAAGAATCTGGCTGCGGAACTCAAGAAGCTGACTAGCCGAGTTCAGGATGTTGAAGGAAGAAAGGGGATCGAGGGGCTGAATTATGAAGACCTTTGAAAATACCAGATGTCGAACTGCCCGAGGGGTACAAACCTCCCAAGTGTGAGATATTTGATGGCACCTGGGATCCCAGAGTTCATCTAAGGATATACTGAGACAAATTGGTCGGAGTAGGAAAAGATGAAAAGGCATGAAGCTCTTTATGATAAGTCTCAAAGGGGATGCTTTATATTGGTACATTAGACAAGACCCGAAGAAGTGGACGAGTTGGGTGAATATGGTGTCCGATTTCATAGACAGATTCAGATTCAACACGGAGAATGCACCAGATGTGTTCTACATCCAGAACTTAAAGAAAAAACCCACAGAAATATTCTGCGTGTATGCTACTCGTAGGAGATCAAAAGCTGCTAAGGTCAGGCCGGCTTTAGAAGAAGAATGAATGAACAGGTTTTTCGTCCGAGCTCAAGACCCACAATACTATGAGAGGTTGATGTTGATCGAAGGCTAGAAATTTTCCGACATCATCAAACTAGGGGAGAGGATCGAGGAAGGTATCAAAAGTGGTATGGTCACCAACTTTGAGGCATTGCAAGATACCAAAAAGGCACTACAGTCTGGTGGCACATCCAAGAAAAGGGATGTGGGTGCCGTGATGGTTGCACAGAGAACAAAATCCCCAATAAAATACCAAACCTACCTAATACCCCCTCCTACATATCAACCTACCTCAAATTACCCAGTAGATTTGCCCTCTTATCAAGCTCCACCACCTACTTACCAAACATTTCCACCTCCCGCATATCAGCCTACTTTACCTGAATACTCCTAACCCCCACACGTCTACCAAGCCTACAATACCCAACAAGCTCACTATCAATCACCTCGCCAAAATTTCCCTAGACCCCGACCAAACTTCGAACGCAGACCTCCCAAACAATACACCGCCATTGCCGAACCAAACGACTAGCTGTATGAAAGGCTTAAAGCTGATGGTTATGTCATCCCTATCCCTGTCATAACTCCAGAAAACCCTTTCCAATGGATCAACCCAAACAAAACCTGTGCATACCATTCCGGCATGAAGGGACACACCATTGATGAGTGTCGCTCCTTGAAGGATAAGATTCAGGCCTTGATTGACAACAAGATCATTGTGGCAAAGGAGCCTGCTCCGAATGTCTACAACAACCCTTACCTGACCATAAAGGTGGAGGCATTCACAGGATCGAGATAGAGGATGATTGGGACCCCAAATGGTCAATCGAATTAATCACTGAAGGTGACGAGCCAAAGAAATCAATGGTCACACTTAATCCGATTGTAGTCTAGATTCAGACTTCTGAAGATGCCGAAGTGAACATGTCCATACCACTCGATCTTGAAACACCATCTTCTACCAAGACGCCAGGACCAATTAAGGTTGAGTTTGGGTCCCCAAAGGCACCTGTGCCATTTAAAGTTGATGTGTTACCTCCCAAAGCAAGGGTACTCATCGTGGTGGCAATGTCAGCCATAGCACCATTCCATACGAAGACCATCCCCTGGGATTACACAGCCGAGGCAAGGAGAAAAAGAAAAGCCAACACCGGAGAAGCAGTTGCGATGCATGGTATGACAAGGATCGGTAGGGTTTATACTCCAGAACATTTAGCAGAATCAAGTAAGCAGGCCTCTGGACGACCTATTGAAACTGGGCCCGATGATCTCTGGAGGAAGATACAAGCAAAAGAGTGCTCAGTCATTGATCAACCGAATAAAGCACCGACACAGATCTCCATCCTAGCTCTTCTGCAAAGCTTCGATGCACATAAGAATGCCTTGTTGAAGATACTAAGTGAGGCATATGTACCCAGCAAAATAACGAGAGGCGAAATGGAGAACATGGTAGGGAAAATATTGGAGAGTCACAAAATCACTTTCCACGAAGATGAGCTGCCACCGGAAGGGCTGAGCCACAAAAAAGCATTACACATCACCGTGCAGTGCGAGGATTATTTCATCACTAGAATCCTAATTGACAGAGGGTCCAACCTCAATATTTGCCCATTGGTGACTCTCAGAGCATTGGGGAAGAGCCTGCATAAGATCAAGGATGGAGCCATCAATGTCAAAGCTTTCGATGGTTCCCAAAGGTCCACTATTGAGGAAATCAGTTTGTGTCTACAAATGAGATCGACTTGGTTTGACGTTGACTTTCAAGTAATAGACGTCCCAACATCCTACAACTTGCTTCTGGGACGACCTTGGATTCATGCCGCTGGGGCTGTAGCATCAACCCTACACCAGGCAGTGGAGTTTGAATGGAATGACCAAGAGGTAATCATTCACAGCAATAATAACAATCCCATATACAGTCGCCAAACTATCCCAGCAATCGGAGGAAGAAGGAAGATAGGCGGAGAAACTTACCATCACATTGAGTGAGTCAACACCGTGGACAAGGATAAATGGTGGGATAACAAGATTGAAAGTATACTGAATTGGAGCGGATATGAACCTGGCAAGGGGCTCGGTAAGAACCTCCAGGGAATCACCAAACCTATCAAACTGAAGAAATATGGTACCACTTTTGGTTTGGGATATGAATACACTTGGGAAGAGTTCAACCACTGGTCGCCACCATGGCGCAGTCCCTACTATCTGCTGGAGCATCCGATACCTCACCTGGAGTAGACTTTCCAGCCAACCTATGTCATATATGGGTCAGAAGAAGAGGAAGCACTGGCAGCAATGAGGAATTTATTTTTGGAAGATGATAACATGGACTGTTGCATCCTTTTCGAGGAGGAAGAGGAGGACGGTCCTTCCATACAAACCGTGAGCTGAGGAGCGTGCCTCGACAATTGGTCCATCCAAACCACTAGAGCCCGGAAAGCTTCAAGGTAGCAAGGCTGAACAAAGCACCATGCATCATCTTTATTTTTGCTAGTTGATTATCTTTTCGCATTTTAATTTCGAAAGAAGAGCTCCAATATTCAAAACAATTATGAAATTTATCAAAGCATTTCAGTTTCTTAAAATATCTCGCTCTTATTACTTTTCATCATTTACTTTATTTACAAAGCATTACTATTACTAATCTTGATGAACCGACGATTGTGACTTGCAATGAGACAATGCAACAAATTGATATAGACTCCGAAGAAGATGATATACCAGAAGAGGTCATTAAAGAGGTTGAGGATTTTAAGAATAGACCTAAGTCCAACTTGGACGAGACTGAGGTTGTTAATTTGGGAGATACAGAAAATGTCAAAGAAGCACGCATCAGTGTTCATCTTTCACCATCAGAAAAGGAAGAGTACATGAAATTCCTAAAAGAATATGAGGACATATTCGCTTGGTCGTATGATGATATGATTGGTCTCAGTACATCCATTGTAGCTCATAAGTTGCCAACCGATCCAACATGTTCCCCGGTAAAGCAGAAGCTCAGGAAGTTCAAACCTGACATGAGTTTGAAGATCAAGGAAGAAGTCACCAAGCAAGTCAAAGCTAAGGTTCTCAGGGTAGTAGAGCATCCAACATGGTTAGCCAACATTGTACCAATTCCGAAGAAGGACGGGAGGGTTAGAGTCTTTGTTGACTATCGGGATCTCAACCGGGCCAGTCCATAAGATGACTTCCCATTGCCAAACATACACATTCTAATTGACAACTACGCCAAGCATGAACTGCAGTCATTCGTCAATTATTTTGGTGGGTACCATCGGATATGGATGGATGAGGAAGACCCAGAGAAAATAGCTTTCATTACGCCATGGGGAATGTACTGTTACAAAATGATGCCGTTTGGGTTAAAGAATGCTGGAGCCACCTACATGAGGGCCATGGCTACTATCTTCCATGACATGATACACAAAGAGATCAAAGTATTTGTAGACGACGTCATCATCAAATCCAAGAGAGCCACTAACCACATGGAAGATCTGAAGAAATTCTTCAACAGACTGAGAAGGTACAATCTGAAGCTGAACCCCGCCAAGTGTGCATTCGGGGTTCCCGCCGGAAAACTACTTGGGTTCATTGTGAGTCGCCGAGGAATAGAACTGGATCCATCAAAGGTTAAGGCCATTCATAAGTTTCCACCGCTAAAGAACAAGAAGGACATGATGAGTTTCCTGGGGAGACTCAACTATATCAGTCGGTTCATAGCTCAGTCCACTGTCATTTGTGAGACGATCTTTAAGATGTTGAAGAAAGATGCCGCTACCAAATAGATTGATGACTATCAGAAAGCCTTCGACAGAATCAAGGAATACACAACACCACCAGTTTTGGTCTCGCCCGAGCCGGGTAGACCTTTATTACTCTACCTTGCGGTATTGGATAGAGCATTTGGTTGTGTTCTAGGACAACATGACAAAATGGGAAGGAAAGAACAGGCCATCTACTATCTCAGCAAGAAGTTCACCCCGTGCGAGGCCCGGTATTCTCTATTAGAGCGCACCTGTTGTGCTCTAATTTAGGTAGCTCAAAAGTTGAGGCATTATTTCTGTGCCTATACTTCTTATCTTATATCAAGAATGGACCCGCTGAATTACATATTTCAGAAGCCCATGCCCACTGGCAAGCTGGCCAAGTGGCAAGTCCTGCTGAGTGAATTCGACATCATCTACGTAACTCAAAAAGCAATCAAAGGATAAGCACTAGTAGATCATCTCGCTGAAAACCCTGTAGATGGAGAATACAAGCCTCTGAAGACGTATTTTCCTGATGAAGAGGTATCCTTCATAGGAGAAGATATCGTAGAACCCTATGACGGTTGGAGAATGATTTTCGATGGAGCAGTAAACTTCAAAAAGAAGTTGGCTTAGGAGCAGTCCTAGTATCAAAAACTGTTCAACATTATCTGGTGTCTGTGAAGCTCAGATTCCCATGCACCAATAACATAGTCGAATACGAAGCCTGCATCTTGAGGCTCAAGTTGGCCATTGACATGAACGTTTAGGAGTTGCTAGTGATTGGGGATTCAGACCTTCTTATACATCAGGTCCGAGAAGAATGGGCAACCAAAAATTCCAAGATACTCTCGTATCTTCATCATGTACGGGAGTTGAGGAAGAGATTCATAAAGATAGAGTTTCAGCATGTCCCTAGAGTCTAGAATGAGTTCGCCGATACATTGGCTACCCTATCATCCATGATACAACACCCGAACGCAAATTTCATTGACCCTATTCCTGTGAAGATCCATGATCAGATGGCTTATTGTGCTCATATCGAAGTAGAAGTAGACGGAAAACCTTAGTTTCATGATATCAGGGAATATTTAGACACAGGGGAATATCCAGAACTTGCAAACGCTACTCAGAAGCACACACTTCGAAGGTTATCCAACAATTTCTTTAACAGTGGAGGAATCCTATACAAGAGGACTCCCAATTTGGGATTACTAAGGTGTATCGACGCAAAGGAAGCATTCAGGCTATTGGAAGAAATTCATGTAGGGACCTGCGGCCCACATATGAACGGTTTTGTCTTAGCCAAAAAAATACTCTGAGCTAGTTATTTTTGGATGACCATGGAGACGGACTGCATTCGTTACGTCCGAAAGTGCCACCGCTGTTAGATACATGCAAATGTGGTAAAGGTGCCTCCTAATGAGCTTAATGCAACAAGTTTTCCATGGCTGTTTGCTGCTTGGGGAATGGATGTTATCGGACCTATCGAGCCTACCGCATCAAACGGACACAGGTTCATTCTAGTGGTAATTGATTATTTTACCAAATGGGTTGAAGCAACATCATACAAGGCAGTGACTAAGAAAGTCATGGCAGACTTTGTCCGTGACCGTATCGTTTGTCGGTCGGCGTCCCGAATTCAATCATTACTGATAATGGTTCTAATCTCAATAGTGACCTAATGAAAGCAATGTGTGAAACATTCAAAATCAAACACAAGAATTCTACAACCTACAGACCTCAGATGAATGGAGTTGTAGAAGCGACCAACAAGAATATCAAGAAGATACTAAGGAAGATGATAGAAAAACATAAGCAGTGGCACGAGAAGCTATCATTCGCTTTATTGGGGTACCGCACCACAATTCACACATCAACTGGGGAAACTCCTATATGTTGGTTTATGGTACATAGGCGGTCATTCCAGCTGAGGTAGAAATTCCTTCCTCGAGGATCATACAGGAAGCAGGACTCGAAGACACAGAATGGGTAAAGAGTCGCTACGAGCAATTAGCCCTCATAGATGGAAAAAGAATGAACGCAGTTTTTCATGGTCAACTTTATCAAAACATAATGTCCAGAGCCTTTAACAAAAGAGTCAAGACAAGACAATTCACGCCAGGACAGCTGATATTGAAGAAAATCTTTCCAAATCAAGATGAAGCCAAATGGTAACTCTCTCCCAACTGGCAGGGTCCGTACATGGTTCACCGGGTTCTAACAGGAGGAGCCCTCATACTCGTAGAAATGGACGGAGAAGATTGGCCAAAACCAATCAACTCAGATGCAGTCAAGCGATACTATGTGTAGCCATTTATGATTTCTTTATGATATAATTTGAACTACGTCTGATCAGATTCCCGTTTAAGAGGGGATACGTAGGCAGCCTTATAGGTTCAGTCACAATTCCATAAAATTTTCAATTCCCCCGCTATTGGAAACTGGAGCAGAATTTTGAGGAGGACCCTCAAAATTCCGAAGTTGATCATTAGCCATTCACTAACACGTAGCCGTCATAAGCACCAACCCAGTAAACTGGGGCAGAATTTTGAGGGGGACCCTCAAAATTCCGAAGCGAGAGAGGTTGCAATGTCTTGAACCGCGTTGCATTCATCAGTTCATCTAAAAGAAAACTATTTTTTTTTGTATTTACGTTACACTTTTACTAAATCATGCATGACTACTATCAAAATGGCTTTGTTTAGTGATGCTACCCTAATAAAAACAAGAGCCGAGAAGGACAAGCGGGGTCTACGGGAGGACGAACTAACCTTCCCCCTTTTACAAAACTCACGATTTTTTTTGGATGCAAGCACCCAAGAGTTATACTTTTTCAGGAATACAACTCTCAAAATCATCGCCTATCTACAATTGCTATCCGTTCGAGACATCCTCATCAACCACAATACAGTAATCAACTATCAGCTATTATCTAACGGCTAAGAGATTTTATTATTATTCGCCTTTATTTTCCGCATTGCATAAGGCTACTATTCTGTCTTCCGAGACTAAGCTTTGTTTCCATTTGCATTTATTGAATTTCATAAGGCTATTATTCTCCCTTCCGAGACTAAGCACTGTCTCCATAATTGCATAAGGCTACTGTTCTGCCTTCCGAGACTAAGCTCTGTCTCCATTTGCATTTCTTGCATTGCATAAGGCTACTATTCTACCTTCCGAGACTAAGCTCTATCTCCATAATTGCATAAGGCTACTATTCTGCCTTCTGAGACTAAGCTCAGTCTCCACTTGCATTTCTTGCACTGCATAAGGCTACCATTCTGCCTTCCGAGAATAAGCTCTACCTCCATCTTCATTTCTTGCATTGCATAAGGCTACTATTCTGCCTTTCGAGGTTAAGCTCTACCTCCATAATTGCATAGGCTAAAATATCGCCACTTCATCTTGCATCGGCTAAAAGATCGCCACTTATATTTACACTTAGAATCGGCTAAAATATCTTCACTTCATATTGTATCGGCTGAAAGATCGCCACTTATATTTTACACTTAGCATCGGCTGAAATATCGCCATTTATATTTACACTTTCCATCGGCTGAAATATCGCCATTTTTTTAATTTAAGTCTTGCATCAGCAAGATCGCCAAACCCAGCATTTCATGGGCTGAAAGATCACCAAAAGTGTCCAAAGGCGCCATCGTTCGGAGGCACCATTTTCATAAGCCCGAGAACATCATGCCAAGGCTTAAGGACCCCGTTTTATCTCTTGCATAACTTTATTCAAAGGCATCATAGTTCGGAGGCATCATTCTCATAGCCCGAGAACATCATTTCATAGCATACGAATCCTTTATATGCATTTCATGGCCCAGGACGTCATGGTTTGAGGACGTCATCCTAACTGTCCAAAGACAACATTCATGATCGAATGGGAACTTGCATCACGTTTAAATTTACAATATATGTTGGTATTACTCACTTGCAGGTACACCAGCTAGCAATAGCTGTCTCAGCAGGAGCGATACCGCTCCGGTTTCTGCAGCCCTGTTAACTCATAACATCGCTATCCCAATTTGAATATCTCGTCCGTTCTTGAAAATCTCCATCGACATGTTCCGCCGACAGATCCTGAACTACAGACGACCTGATTCCTATAAGACCAAGGATATGTAGGCGACTCGGGAACCAAAGCTCGGTCGAAATTCTTCAACCGCTTCATTCGGTCAAAATTGGCCATCATGTCGTTAACTGGCAACTCTTTCATCCTTCCCGGGTAAAGAGGGGCAGCTGTTGATACCCAATTTTTCCCTATATAATTTTTATACACAAAATGCTTTCCAAGTGACATGTACATGCTATATAAGCATGTCCAGCTATTTTGGTATTTTTCTCTAATTTTTAAAAGATTTCAAAATCAATTTATTGTCCATTCTAGCAGTACAAAAATTATTTCCAAAATTATCAATTTGGTGAATAATTTATTTTATTCCCATATTCATACTAAAATATAGTTACGGTAATTTTTATATATTTTTACAAATTCATTTGGTATTTTTAAAGCTAAATTGCATATAATTGCAATTCTAGCCTATTTTAAGATTTAATAGTATTTTATAATTATAAAATTGGTTCCAATATTTTTAAATTAATATTTATGTATTATTAAGTGACTCAGTACCTTTAATTTATTTTCAGCAGTCTTTTACTATTTTCATAAAATAAAAAGGGAAAAATGGCTATTTAAATACTGGCCCTACCTATTTAAATTTTAGCTCAAATCAATCCCCCCAATTAACCCAAATTTCAATTTCAAATGGACCAGCCCAATTCCTAAATTACCCGCCCATGACCCAATTTGATCCAACCCTCCCGGCTCCCCAATAAATCCAGGTTATTGATAAAAATGATCAACGACCACGATCCCTCCATTACTTTTTTAATCTACCAACAACCCTTAACCCTAATAACTCTTATCTATCAGCCGCCCCTAAACACTCCACTCTCTCTCAAACTCTCTCGAATATTCCCTAACCCTATACGCCTTTCACGATCTTCTACCGCCAAACTCACCGAATCCATGGCTTCTCAGGCCATGGATAACCTATACTCACCTCCTATTACTCTTATGTGCCTGATACTTGAAGAGTAGAGGCCAGACCTCGAAGGTCCTCACTCAGACTTTCGCCGACTCAAGGTTTTCGGCCATCTCCGGCCTTGCTCCGGCATATCCTAGCCTTCTGAGTTTGATTCCGACCTTCTCCAACTCCGATCAGTGACTTTTCCAAGCCTTTCTCAATCTAGGGTTCCTCTGAAACCCTAAACTTTCGAGGTTTTCTCTGATTCTTTTTAGATCCGTTGTGTATCTATGTTATACTTGAGCTTTTGAACGATTTCCCTAATTCTTTCTTTTGAAAATTACTTTCAAAACCTTTCTTTTCTGATTTAGGGTTTTCTGGAAAGTGTTCAAGCATTTTGTGATTTTTCTTCTTTGTTATTCGTATTGTTTCTCTTACTGTGTTCTCACTTGCTTTCTATTGTGTTCTTATTCATTTTCTTTTACCGTGTTCTTGTATGTTCTTTTACTGAGTTTTATACTCTGTGTTTGAATGTTCTTTATTGTGTTTTCTTTATCCCCTTCTTGTATATTCTTCTATTGTGTTTTCTATGCTATGTTCTCGCATTTTTTTTACTATGTTCTGCTATCTTCTTCCTCTATGATTTGATGTACTTTTCCTAAAAAGGTAGTATTCAACAAAAGCAAACTACGGATGTTCATAACTATTTTCCTAAATTTGAGATTATTGCGATGGTCCAAAGTTATAGAATTATGGACATCTATTAATTTGTAAGAGATGTGTTAACTTATGAATTTATTTTAATGGAGTTGATGGACAATTTTTTTTAAAAAAAATAAAAATAAAAATCTGCATCTCTTAAAATCGAGCCTAAACCCACATCC
>MU748052.1:55480-68125 GCA_026770625.1 Nicotiana glauca | reverse complement strand
TATGCTCCCCACTAACTTCCGGTACGCCTCCTTTTTTGCTTCTACTTTACCTTGTACCACTTCATTCCACCACCAGTCTCCTCTGTGCCTGTCGGAGACGCCCGTTGAGACCCCTAACACCTCTCTCGCGGCCTCTCTTATACAGTTTGTTGTTGTTGACCACATAGAGTTCGCATCACCACTGCTCCTCCAAGCTCCCATAACCGACAACCGCCCTTCCAACTCTTGAGCTTTGTCCTTAGTTAAGGCTCCCCACCCGATTCTCGGTCTTCCTCGAGCAGACATTTTACTCATCTTCACCATAATACCAACGTTCATCACCAAGAGCCTATGTCGCGTCACGAGTATCTCCCCTGAAATCACCTTGCAATCCTTGCACAACCCTCTGTCGCGCCTCCTGAGGAGAAGATAGTCAATCTGAGTCTTCGCCACCGAATTTTGAAAAGTAACCAAATGCTCTTCCCTCTTCGAAAAGCAAGAGTTAGCAACCACCGACCCAAAAGACTTAGCGAAGTCCAGTAACGAGGTTCCTCCTTCGTTCCTCTCCCCAAAGCCGAAGCCTCCATGCACTTCATCATACACACCTGCGGTCAACCCAATATGGCCATTGAAATCCCCTCCTATGAATAACTTCTCAGAAGGTGGTACCTGACGTATAATCTCATCCAACCCCTCCCAAAAGCGCCGTTTAACCTCCTCATCTAGGCCCATATGTGGCGCATAGGCACTAACAACGTTTACGGTGAACTGACCAACCACCAACTTAATAATCACCAATCTATCATTCACTCGTCTAACCTCAACAACAAACTTTCTAAGTTCCCTATCCACCAAAATACTCACTCCATTCTTACCCTTCTGGGTTCCAGAGTTCCAAAGTTTATACCCATTTGCGTTCCTCGCACTCGACCCTGTCCACCTTGTCTCTTGGACACACGCTATATTGACCCTTCTCTTCTTGAGGATCTTCGCCAGCTCTATAGATTTACCTGTCAATGAACCTACGTTCCATGACCTAATTCTCAATTGATGGACACCCTTGTTCCCTTTACCTCCCTTGCATCCCAACCCACCTCCTAGCCCCCGCCCTACCTCCCGACCCACCCCCCGTACGCCCCGAGGACATGGACTCACTCAACCATCCCAGACTACAGCCACTATAACTCCGCGGACTAGGGGGAGTCACTAACAGACACCACAGAACAAACTAGAATAAGACAAGATGCCACTACAGGTGCCCTAATTCGGTGAGTAAACTAATAACAACTAAAAGGACAACAATTTCACTAACACAATAGAGGTAAATAAGCAAACGGGAGGTACCAATTCCCGTGAGTATACCTGGAATTGTCTTGATATACTCGACTGTATTGCGCCCGCCTAGCTCGTTCGTGTCCAACTCCTGCCGTTCATTGCTGATACTCGGGGTGTTTTTCACTGTTTGCACGTGCACGTCTCGCTCGCAGCCCAACGTCACCGGTCCTGAAAATAGCTTGACCTCACCGGAAAAGAATCCTCACCTCTGGCCAGAAGACAGATCTGGTTTGTGTTTCACCACGGCACCGCAACCAGGCCTGAAACCTGACTGTGGTTGTTCCCACTCGTTGACGACTGAGTTGTGTCTCGCTGGAGTAAGAGGGGTAGAAGATAAGACGGGAATAGAGGGGAGACGGGGTGAAAGAGATGGGGAGAAAGAGAGGGGATGGGTGTTGGGTGATGGGGAGGAGAGAGGAACGAGGGACTTACCTGGGCGGGGGTGGTCGCCGGCGATGAAGGAGTCGCTGTTAGAAATTTTGTTACTGCTGCTGTGAGCGTTTGGAGAGAGAAATGGGACGTATTTGAGAATGATAAGCATGCATATTAAGAAAAATGCTAAATCATTTACAAAATACCTAGAATGACTAAATTACCCTTATTAAATATTAGTCACGTAGTTATAGTGAGGAGTAGAATTTTTTAGGGATATGCACGTAAGGGTAAAAGAGTAAAAACAAATTGAATTTTTTCTTAATTACATAACTAGACATTTATTTTGAACTAAAATAAAAAAGTAAATTGATCATTTATTGAGAACCGGAGGGAGTAACGAATAGCAACTTCACCTACCATTTAGCCATAGCTTCTTCCTCACTGAACTTTGGATCGAACTTATCACAATTGACAAGATTGCTCACGACACTTTGAAAATTTACGGCTATAAAAGAAAGATACCATAAATCATATGACACCTGTACATAGTATAGGAGACATTTCAAGTCTAATAAGGATAAGGTAGAAACAGGCAACCACATCAAACAAACAATTCAATTACAAAGACAAGCTAAAAGTTAAAAAAGGGCAAATTTCAGGAATCAAAATTCAGCAAAGAATACGTGGGTGTAATTAAAATCAGAAATAGGAATCTTGAGTCGAAGCTAAAGTCCTACAATTGGCTGTTTCTTCCTCCTCATGATTATTAATAATACAAGAATCAAAAAGCTCTCTCTTTTGTAGCTATTAGGCGACCATATCCCATTATCTTACTGTCTTTATGTACAATCCATTTAATTCATTTACTTCCAAAACGTCTCTCTCCATATGAGTAAACTGTATGTTTGAATACATGCTGAATAGAAGTAACATGATCATATGCATTCTATGATCCCAAAACAACTGTATAAAACCATTAATTCTCTCAGAAACATATGGATTTAATAATCATCAGCAAAAACTTCTCCAATACTACAAAACAGCACACATCATACCGGTCAGTGGCGGAACCAAAATTTTAAAGTTATGGGTGCTTGCCAGAAAATATTCCAACAAAAACGTACCTAAGTTTGATAGGTAGTACTCACTCAATACTTATATAAATTTTTTGATAACTGCCTAGGTAAATCTAATAAACTTGATCAAAAGCAATGGGTGCTTAAGCACCCATACTACTATATGTAGATCCGACACTAATTAATACCGGCAAAGACGGAGCTAGCCTATTAGGTACGTGTTCAGCGAAACCCAATTACTTGTACTTAAATGCTGTATTTGTAGCAAAAAGTTCATTAAATGTGTGTGTATAAATATATATAATGTATTTATTTTTCTATTTTATTTAATTACGAATACAGTAACTTTACTCTGGGCTTTGTCATACCCTATAAGTGCACAACTCATATTTATCCATATCCCATACCAATGCTCCTACACTGTTTAAATATCAAGCTGATATCTTGAAGTATGATGAAAAATTATAACTTAAAAATTAAAATATCAATGTTTGAGCTTATACTTAAAGGAATTGCCAAAGGCTGAACGGGAAAGATAACTTAAGACAACAAGTTACTCGCATTGAAAACAAAACCAAAACCTGGAAGGTATCCCTGAGAATTATAAAGATATCAAAAAAATATCCAGAAGAGAGAGGTTGGGAAAGGATACACGACAACTAGCAAACCAAAAGTCCCAATCACCTGAAAACAACCACAGGAGATATAATTTCTCATTGAGGTGACTATATATTAGATCAAGACACATATACAACAAGTTTTAAACATAGCTTCCCTGCTAATATAATATTCTCCATATATTAAATACACAATTGACAACAGAACACCTTTCTCTGACTTGGAACTCAACAAAGTAATGGAACCAGAAGAATCTCAAGAACTGGAAAAATCTAAGAGCTCCAACTCCTTAAAGAAGAAGAGTACTGAAAATGGTAAGAGGTTTACTGATGAACAAGTCAAGTTGCTTGAGTCCATGTTTAGACTAGAGACAAAGCTTGAGCCAAGAAAGAAGCTGCAGTTGGCAAGAGAACTTGGGCTGCAGCCGCGCCAAGTAGCTATTTGGTTTCAGAATAAAAGGGCTAGATGGAAATCAAAGCAATTAGAGAACGATTATATAGTACTCAAAGCAAAATTTGACCATTTAAACATGCAATTCCAATCCTTGAAGACTGAAAAGGAGAGACTGCTCATTCAGGTATTCTTTTTCATTTTACTTTGTATCCTCTTTACTAACAGTGAAAGCCAACTTATAGAAGCTCATAATCATTGATTTTTACAAACAGTTGGAGATATTAAATGATCAGCTAGAAAACAATCTTGCTAGAGGCAGTAGAAGCGAAGATTTGAAAGACAATGAATTGTACACAAGCTCAGAAAATGGAGGAACAGACTTAGAGTTGAAAGATAGTCCAGGTTGCTCAAATGCAAGATTTGACCACAAGAGAGTAAAGGAAGATCAGGATGATGACACAGCAGAAGAAACAGATAAATACTTCACTCCCAAAGAAGAAGCAGAGTTTTGGAACCTGGAGGAATTAGGAGACAATTCCTTAGAACAGTGGTGTGTTGGCTTAGGTAGCAGCTTCAACCAATCATGTGGAAATTCCAAGTTGTGGGATTTCTGAGCCTCACATTTGTATAGAAACTTTCTCAAAGAGCTCTCTTTTCACAATTAATACAGTCAGAGTAGTAGGAGAATAGAAGGAGGAATCTATAGCCCAGCTTTCCGTTATATGCTTTTCTATTGTGCCCAAGAATCAGAATTTAGCTTGATAAAAATGATTCTAGTCTTTGAGAGGAGTAGTAACACAAACAGCAGAGGCAGTGCTTGTGAATGAATGTGGGTGAACAAGATGCATGCTTTAGTTTTCTCCCAAACTTTTTTGTTGTTAATAAAAAAAGCTTAGAAAATTTGTTGCTGAAAAAAATATAATACATGCAATGAGAGAGGAAAAAAGAAAGAACTAAACAAAACAAAAACACCCCCTTTTTCTTGGTGTGTGACCATAATCAGATAGTAAAATAGATACTCGTCTTCAAATTGCCCATCGCACTGGATTTTATACTAAGTTATGTAAATGAAATTCCTAAAGTGCGATACAACTGCTAACCATATAAAATCACCAGAGTAGAGACATGTATTACGGATGTACCTCTATTAGTCTGAAGCTGCAGCAAATGATTTTAATTGGTTGCATAGAACTTCAATTCTGGAACAAGTTACGGTTAATACAATAACATTCACTCTGACCAAAATGTAAAAACAAGGAACAGAAAATTGAAGGAAAAGGACTGCTGCTGGGTATTTACTGGTTAGGCTCACCATCATTAGATATTCCTCCTCCTCTTTTCAGTGCGGCGTTTTTCCCAGTCATCCCTCCATTAGGAACGACAGAGATTTAGTTTTGTCTAAGAAAAGAGGGGATTAAAATACTGCAAATTGCATTGCGACATACACAAAATCGACTTAAATAAGAAAGGCAAGTAAGTAATCAACAAATTCTTGAAAGCTAGAGTCACCAATTAGGTAAATTCTGAACTGGAAGACGTATGGCTTCAGCACAAAAAACTTACCGGTACGGTGCAGAAGATCTAACAGGAAGAAACCGTGAAAAAATGGCTGCTCTTTGTGAAATTATTACGTTAAATAAAGTTATACGGCAACCGTAATAACATAACGACGGTTTGGCCGAGTGGTCTAAGGCGCCAGATTTAGGCTCTGGTCCGAAAGGGCGTGGGTTCAAATCCCACAGCCGTCAATTGTTTTTTTCCTTTTTTTTGGGATTGTTATCTATAACGTTTTTCAGCTTAAAATTCTCGGTTTATCCAAATGCATCTAACGATCGAACAACCTCTTATCAGTTATCAGCATCCTTTCTCACCCTAAGCTCACAGGAGCAATGGCTCTCTCGCTTCCAGCATCAAAATCCATTTCTTACTTCAGATGTAGTAGTCCCACAAATGATGCTGTTCCATCCTCCTCTGTTTTCAAATCCCTCAAAATTCCCCGTTTCTGGCCATGGCAAAAGGTACTTTCTTCAATGTACTATTTCATCTCCTTTTGCTAGTATCATGAATTGGGAAAATCAAGGCTAATTAAGTTGAATTAATAGGTAAAGATTGGACCTTTGACAGTATCTCCAATGGGGTTTGGTACTTGGGCATGGGGAAATCAGCTTCTCTGGGGTTATCAAGATTCTATGGACTCTGAACTTCAGCGCACTTTCAATCTTGCTGTGGAGAATGGTATCAACTTATTTGATACGGCTGATTCTTATGGGACTGGAAGGTTAAATGGACAAAGTGAGAAACTTCTCGGAAAATTCATTCGCGAGTTTCCAGGTGACATTGCTTTGTCCTCTTTGGAGCATTTCATGGACTAATTCATTAGAAAGATTGCATAGCCAATTACATACTCATGAATCATTCCCTTCAGGAACTAGGCATAGAATTGCATTGCCAATTCATATTATCCTATCTTAGGCGCATTTGTTTCACTGTGAAATTCTTAGTTGTTTCACATTTATGAAAACATAGAACAGCACTGAATTTGGTTTAGCTCCCAACTTTTCTTGTTTAATTTTGTGTGTTGTCTCGAAGAATTGTTTGCTTCTCTCATCAATTATGTAAATCTGTGACATAATCAGATGCGGAACTAGAATTTCAAGCTTATGGGTTCGGGATTCTAATCATTTTAAGTTATTGGGTTCTTAATTAATAATTTATACATATTTAATATATTTTTTAAGACAAATATAGTGTTCGAACCAAAGCTACTTGGTTCGACCGAACCCGCTCCCGACACTCTAGCTCCGCCCCTGGACATAATAGGAAGAGAAGCAGAAAAGGGATAGTAACTATGCTCACCTGCAGGGTGGACTGACTGTTGAACTGCTCTTTGAGCATTTGGTGCTCATTACATATGTCAAGGCTACCCAATTCTAATGGCAGTGGACATTCTTTTTTGTTTTCTAAGTTTTTGACTGCTCATGTTTTCAGGAGACAAGCAAGTAAAGAATGACATTGTGATTGCAACAAAGTTCGCAGCATACCCATGGCGTCTAACACCTGGACAATTTGTGAATGCTTGCAAGTATTGCCCTATCCTCATTTCTTTTGAACATACTGATAATCCGATTATCAAAACTCCAGTGAGGGAAAATATATCTATATTTTCACTCGATCAAAATTACATGTTTGTCGGAAGTGCACTAATTTACATTATCTTATCCTTTATCTGGTATAAGAAACTTTTAAGAGTACTGCAGAAGACATTAGCCTCATTATTTAGCTGTTTCATATGAACCAACAAGATGCTTTCTTAATTAGAACTTTGTGTCAGGTCTTCTCTGGATAGGATGCAAATTGAGCAAATTGGAATAGGACAATTGCACTGGTCTACTGCAAATTATGCACCTCTGCAGGAACGAGCACTTTGGGATGGTTTAGTTGCCATGTACGAGAAGGTTACTAATAACTCAAAGTATTTATTTAGAATCGCGTGCATTGTTTGACCATTTAGTGTGAGGGGAGATCAAAGTTGTGGTGTCATTTTGTCACTTGTAGAAATGCTTCTGACTCTACTTTCGGCTAAATCTGGTCTTGATTATCACTAATGGATAAAGTACCTGATAGATTCATATTGTTGCACAATTTTTCTCTCGTGTAGGGTTTAGTTCGTGCAGTTGGGGTGAGCAACTATGGACCAAACCAGCTGCTGAAAATACACAAATATCTTGATGACCGAGGAGTTCCTTTGCGCTCAGCCCAGGTGCCGAGTCTTCTTCCTACTTTACTATGAAGTATGCAGTTAACTTTCTCTTCAGAAGCAAATACAATATTTTATGTACGATGCCCAAGTTAGATATACACAGTGTGGAATTCTATGTTGTTTAAAAGAGGTAACAACCAACAATGTGTTATTTCTGGGAAGTCTAAAGAAAATGAAGACAATCTGCTCTAATGGGACAAACTTATCCGGTACTTGTGCTAGTAGGAGGTAGCAGTATACGGTGGATTTGTTGAGGCCGCGCAAGCTAGCCTTGATATCACCATTATTCAAAAAAAAAAAGAAAAAGAGAAACATCCACCTCTGATGTTCAAGCATTTTTAGCACTCATCAAATTCCATATGACCAGATTGTACTTAAATTGCTTCAAATCGTTGCCCGCTTTAGTGCCACAATCTTAATCCTGTGACCTCTCCAACATCAGGTACAATTTTCATTGCTGAGTATGGGAAATGATCAAATGGAGATGAAAAATGTCTGTGATTCTCTAGGCATACGGGTCATAGCATACAGTCCTCTTGGTCTTGGTATGCTCACTGGGAAATATACGCCCTCAAATCTTCCACCTGGACCAAGGTACGCACTCCCAATTTCTTCTCAAGTTTTAATTTTTCTAACTAGTAAATGAGCAGGTACAACTCAAGCTATTATTTGATACTTTTCTCAACGTAAAACATCATTTGTAGGGGACTACTCTTTAGACAAATTCTACCTGGATTGGAGCCATTACTTACCTCACTGAGAGAAATAGCTCAACGACGTCAGAAAACAATACCACAGGTAAACACTTTTTAAAATTTAAGTGAATGCTCTTCCATCTGTATTACGGGAACTTTCTAGTCAGCTCTTTTAATACAAACAAGCAGCCAACTGCATCTCAGTTCAGTATTCTCATCTAATAGGCCTTTCATATAGTATTGGTGTTTGAAATAATGAAAAGCATTATTCTGGAGTTATTTTACATCTTGGATTTTAAGCTCCTGAATAGCGATCTAAGAACTGTTTGCTCTCGTGCAGAGGTTTGGTCCATTCAGGCTGTTAATTTAGTAGGATTTTTCTGAGCCTTGTGAAAGCATAGTTTGTCTTTACTAAAATTTATTTCCTTTAACCTGGCCTTGACATTACTCGTGTATACCCGCAAAAAGCAGTTGGTATGTACTTTAGGTCATTTTTCATGCTCACATTGTTTGTCAGAGCTACAACCCTTAGTCCACAACGTTTTAGAAAGAATCTAGTACTCTCTGTTTCTCTTTACTCCAGACTCCATGGCATTGATCTTCACAGTTTCAGTCTGTTTCCTCACTCACAATTTGTTAAATTTGAAGATACATGTCAAAAGGAAATACACCGCGTTTCTTTTGTGCTAATAAAGTATGCTTTCATCAGCTCTCTTTCAAATGCTATAACACTTGAGCAGCAACTTCTGTGTATTATCAATCAATATCTACTGCAATGAATTATTCTTTCTTTTATTTTGCTTCACTACCTGTACGGTATTAGTTCCTTCATGCAATTAAATCTAAATTTATCACCAACTTTGTCTGCTTGCCAGAGTACTACTTTCTCAAGTACTTTATTCGTTATTAGGGAAAGTTCTCACTTAAGGATGTGAAGGATGAAAGGTCGCAAAATAGGCTAACTTTTTGGTGGAGATAGATTCAACATATGTTTCCCTTAAAAGAATCCGTAACCAGACGAGCAACACCACAAAACTAGAGTGGGAAAATATGGTCAAAGTCCTTAGTCTTTCTAGATATAGATGCATCTAACTTGTGAAGCAAAAACAAAAAAAAAATAACTGGAACTTGAGGAGAATAGGTTCTCAACAAAGAATTTTAATCTGTTCACAGACAATATTGATTAACAGCTGAATTCAAGGTTCGTCCCTTTCATTTGCTTCCCTTTCTTCGTCTCTAAGACGGACCGAGTATCTCTATTCTATCTATGACGTTTTCGATATAGAGCGTTGTTTGGAAAACAAACGTACATCAGTTTTGGACCCTCCTGCAGGATATCCCATGGCTGAATTATAAGAGTATTCCAGCAGAAGCTGAACGCTTTACCTCTCAATTTCTAGAATAGAATAAGAGAACTGTTGTTTACTCTTGGTCTAATTCATTCATATTTTTCACAAACTCTGTGCTCCGATATTACCATTGCATGTTGGTAGTTATTTTTTTCGCAGGCAAGTAACATAGAGTTGCATTGCAGATAGCTATCAACTGGTGTATATCCAAGGGTACAATTCCTATCCCTGGAGTCAAGTCTGTAAAACAAGCTGAAGAGAATCTAGGAGCCCTTGGTTGGCAACTCACTTCTGATGAATTGCTCCAATTAGAATACGCGGCTCTTGATTCTCCACGCAAGATGATCCAAAACGTATTTCAGACAAAGTGACAACTTCTCCACATAATGGATACGTTTAGGATGATATACTAGGAGATACCAATGTACACATTTGGATCATTTTCATATACTCATTTGCTCTTTAGAGAGCCATTTTCTCAAAATATGAGCAAGTAGTTTACCAGTGGTAATGTATATCCTATCCACGGAGGTAAAAAATTTAGATACTTGTTAAGGCGGAGTGTTGGATCACAACACACATATCAACATTTCCCCAAGTAGTCTAGATACTGCTGGTAAGAACAGAAACAGGGGCACATAAGATAACAAATAAAAACACGCTCATAATCATACCAAACTCAAAATGAGCACTAAATTCTTTTTGTAAATGGAACTGAAGTTGAAACAAATGTGCTGCAGTTAAACAGAAAACGATAGAGCCACCAAAATGTTGAGCTAAGCAAAAGAACTACAAAATCATGCAATTGGCATAGCATTTAGACAGCAAATGCAACCGCCTGTTTACTTGATCTTCTTCTTTGGCCTCAACTGCAAAGCAAGTAACAAAAGAAAGCATTAAGTGTATGGAGACTCAAGTTGAACAACATACATGATAGAAAATGTTGCAGAAACTCAAGAAGATACCTGGTTGCTATGGCCACATTTCTTCTTCCTGCAATTTACGGCACGAGGATGCAGACGGGCATAACACCTGTAGCGAAAACATGAGTATACACCAGAGCTTTGGATACATGGATGGCATAAAAACACAACTCCACATGCACATTTCTTTATCACCACTGCAAACATAAAAGCGAAGCACTAGATGGGAAGGACCTTGGCGAGCACTCAAAATTTATTGCTTGGTGCAATAATCATTGAGTAACAATGACAAAAGTGAGAACCAACCTGTCAACATTTTCTTGAGCGAACAACAAATTTTCAGTACACCATATTACCACTTCAAAATAAAAGTACACCATATTCTAGCTACTGCCTTCTCATTCTAACTCCGTATCACATCTATGGAAAATGGTAAAACATAAATGTGTGTAGTAAAACAGCTATAGTGGAAGATCTAGAAACAGGTACATAGGTAGATCATATTTGGTAGATTTTCATACATCAGACACCCTCTAAGAACCTAAATTTATCCTTTAGCTAAGCATTTTCCAAAGTTTGCAAGCTAGAATCCGAGCAAAAACAGTTTTGATATTGTTAGTTTTGTGTTCAAGGTGCAGATCCACCACAGAGGTGGTTTTTTGGACTAAACCCCACCCACAGATTCAAAACCACCATCTTTCAACTTCATTCCATTTCATCACCGTGATAAAAGTTTGTGTTCACAAGTTAGGGGTAACTTCTGCATACACTGGGTTTTTTGTTGTTTGTTGATAAAAGTTTGTATTTACCATCAGGAGCAAGTCAGGACAATGACACACAAATGCCATCTAAGCTTACTGGCCATCTTAAAGAGTTGATGTTTAAGTGAAAACATTACATCATGGACGTAAAGAACCAACACATATACAGTAACACTTTCAACTTCTGACATGTAGATTTCAGCAAATGATCGAGATAAGCAAATGAAGCTCAAAGCCACATTGTTCAGGCCTTCAGGGGAGAACTTACTTGCGGCAAATCATCTTATCCTGGTTGTATTTCCTGGCCAATGCCATAAGAGACGGTTCAATGATCCCTCCACGGAGCCTCAGCACAAGATGCAGAGTCGACTCTGTTTTTACACAAAAACAAAATTAACTAAAAATCGAGCTAACAACAAAAAATGGGCCAACTTTCCAATCAACAAAAACCTTTTTGGATATTATAATCAGCCAGTGTACGTCCATCTTCAAGCTGTTTACCAGCAAAGATCAATCGCTGCTGGTCCGGTGGAATACCTAGAAACGAGCCAGTCAATTCATATAAGAGATGCCCATTACTGATAAATTGATTTAATTTTATTTGGACACCATTTCATTTCCACAGCTCAAATATGAGAAGCAATTAAACTTAAAAAGCATAGAAACTTTAACAAGTGAATTACCTTCCTTGTCTTGAATCTTGGCCTTGACATTGTCGATGGTATCGCTCGATTCGACTTCAAGGGTGATGGTCTTCCCCGTTAGGGTTTTCACGAAGATCTGCATCTTATCTCTCCGATAGTATACGAGAATTGCAGGCTTTTTTTTTCCTTCAGGAAGCTTATATTGGTGATATTTAGGGTTTAGGAGTTTTCTCCTTGATTGAAACGACGTCGTAGACGTGTGTTAAATCCAAGTGGAAATTCCATTTACTGCCCATATAGATCTTGAAATTATATTCACCTCCCTGTACATTTGAATGTGACAAATTAGGCTGTAGAACTTCAGATATTATTACACTTGCTTCTCTCGTAGTTTGGACATTACAATTCTCTATATTATATACTCCATATTTGACCAACTTTTAAGTACTTCTTGGCTTAAATACATCTATTAGTCTTACGATTACTAATTTTATCACAAACGATGATAAAAATATTCTACTAAAAATTATTTTCGAGTTAATATAAATAAAAGTGTAAGTTTTTGAAAATGAAAAATATCATTCTAATATACCAAACTCAATAAGGAGAGAAATTACTACATAGAAGTTTTCTATTATCAATATATTAAAAATATCAATCAATACACAAATACTGAAAAAATTAAAAAATAAAAAAGATCATCATTTTTTTAAAAATGGCATTTGTTCGAAAATTTC
>MU748052.1:40169-55031 GCA_026770625.1 Nicotiana glauca | reverse complement strand
GGGGGGGGGGGGGGGGGGGGGGAGGAGTATGTAATTCCTTTTTTTTAAATGTTCAATTTTTATTATAAAATTATTCATCTCTAAGTTTCGCATCAATAATTTTTTCAGTTTTTGTGAACGTATTCAATCATAATTTGATTTTGGTTTTTAAAAAAATAATTTTTTCATTTTATTAAAAGAAACATTACCCTAAGATTTTAATAAGTCGAGTAGTTACTTTTATATATATATATATATATATATCGTAATTGCTTTTTGTAGACTAAAATAATGTTGAAGAATAGGTAATTATCACAAACTTAAAAGTTTTAAGATACAAAGAAAGCCAATGTTTTGCTAATTTACTAACAAAAAGAATAATGTCTAAATCTAAAAAGAATTGAAAGTAGAAGAAGTTACTAATGTAATTTTCATGTGTTGTTTTTTTTCTTTTTCAAATTTATTATACAAAGTAGTTCAAATAAGGAAGAATTTAATATCCCAAACAAAGTTGATTTGAAATCCTAAATATTAGAGAACTAATTAAATTCTAAATATTAGGAAAATAATGAAATAACTATTTTATCTAATGAAAAATTAATTTTTAAAGGGTAAAAAACGCGAACGACATTTCACTAAGGGTCTGTCACACCTTCTTTTTTTACTACACCCCGTAAAGGGTATTATAAAGGGAGTTTTTCCAATTAAAGGACAATCAAAATGAGATTTATTTATTAAGAGATTCAGAGTCGCCACTTGGGAGATTTATGATGTCCCAAGTCACCGGTTCAAATCTCGAATCGAGGAAAAGATTGACTCTATATTACAATCTGTGAACCAGAAATTCGGGTAAGGAATTCTGTTGACCCGGGAGAAGATATTAGGCATTCCCGAGTTCCGCGGTTCTAGCACGATCGCTCAACTGTTATAATTGGCCTATTATTTGATTTTAGTACATGTTTTAACCTATGTACATTTTAACTTTTAACCGCTTTTATTAAATTATATTTTTAAGAAGATTACAACGTTATTTAAAACATGTCTTGAACCTCGTCACATAAATGCACCCGTGATCTTCGACACATTTTATCTAACATTGTTGAGATTTGGATTTGGGGTCACATAAATGTGCACCCGAGTTTAGGAAGATAAATTATTAAAAGGACGCGCCTGAAGCAACTACGCGTTTGCAATTTTGCGAGAGCCATGAAAATTCGCTAAATGGCGCGCCTCAATTTCTAAGATTAAAATAGTAACTAAACGAGGACCATGCAATTGTCATGTTTGTTTGACACGGCACACCTTGATTAATTCTAACCAAGAGGTTTCTAAATTAAATTGCGAGGGCCATGGATTATGGAAGATTGTTGCAAAAGAACTTTATGAATAATAATAAGAATCTCAAAACAGTTAATCAAAGTTATAACTTATTATTATGCCTACAATTATTAATATTCTATCATTTGTTATAGAAAAGATGAACCAACTTCCAGTTCTTGTTAAATTGGGCCACACAACAATAAATACTTCGGCCCAAAATATTTTGTTCAAACACTGCCGTAACCCATATCAAGTTTAGAGTTCTATGGCCTAAACTAATAATTTATAGGCTTAATTTAATCCCAAGCTAAACAAGATCTATCGCACATAAGTCAGTTGTAACAATTGAAAAGTACCAACTCATTGATAATAAAATGCATGAATAATTAGATACAGTAATTGATGATATAAAATTTATACATATTTCAAGTTCTTAACCAACTAAGTATTGGCATACTCTTTTAACCATCAACAAGTAGCAAAAGGAAAGGAACTTAAAAAATGAGATCTCCAGTAATTTATAGAACTCGTACAACCCAAAACGGGCCAAATCAAAATGTCACAACCAGTAGAAATAAAAAACTGAACAGTTCGAACTAATCTTAAACAAAGGCGAATATACAATAAAATAAAGGAAACGTCATTTTTCAAATCGGAAGGAAACTATTAGAAATAATTATTTTCATCTTCTAATTTAACCTTACATTGAGTAAAGTTCAGGACAGTGTACCTGAAAATGGTAAAAAGAGGGGAAGAAGATCAGCAGTAAAATAGTAGCAATCAACAGCAACAAAAATCAGCACCATTAGAGCCAATTGAATATTAAAATTAGCTCAATGAAACAGTATTTCCCAACAACAAGTCCAAACCAGCTTTAAAATATACCCCAAAAACTTTCAATCAACCAAGCATCAATAGATAAACCAGAAATTTTCGGTACTTAAAAAAAAATAAGAAATTGACCAAGAGGATTCAATGGAACAGATCTTTGGCATTTTTCAGTGTTTCTTTTCTTTTGACTCTCTCTTGTGTTCTATCTCAATGTTTTCTATTCAGTATTTCAGAGGACCAGTGTGTGTATATATCTCTTGTGTGTGTACCTCTATGTGTTCACCTTAAACCCTCAGCTATTGTATCTCTCCAGCTCTCCTTCTATATCTCTATACTTTCAGTTCTAAGATTCTCTCTCTATTCATGTCCCTCCTTGTGTTGATTTTCAACCTCTTTAAATAGGCATTCAACTTAGTGTCTTCTCCATTATTATCTTATCTTTTTAATTCTTAATTATCCACTAGTTATCCACTCAATCGGTGCCTTTTTAATTTAATCCAGTTATTGCTTCCTACCATTCAGCAGCCCCTATAAAATACTACCCCAATTGTTAATTTAGGTTAAGTTAACCCAAAGTCCAACTAAACCAACCCCTTTAACTAGGTTAGTGATGACCATAGTTAACTCATGAGGGGCTTGACTACTCAGAACTGACTAAACGAACCAAAGAAAAGAACAAATACAAAATTCGGGGGTAAACATACTCAATTCTGATTTTAAGCTTGAATTATCTTTAATTAATCAATCCCAGAATTGAACTTTTCTACTATAAATAATTAATCAAACAAAGAAAACTAATGAAATTAAACACATAAGAACAGGAAATATTACAGTGTAAAGAAAAATCAATGAGAAGAATGAGAGGGGAAAATCAAGAATGTAAAACCTAAATTTAAACAACAATAGGCAAACAAAGTCAGGGCACAACTATTAACAATTGCGAAGAAAACTAAACATGAAAGGAAACCAGTATGAACTATCAAATTAATTTAAAGGGAATAAGCCGGGTTCAAAACCAATTTTAGTTGAAAAAGAACTCAAATACGCGAAGAAGAACAGGGGTAAGATAAGAAAGTTGAACCGAAAAACTAAGAAAACTCATAGGTTCAGGCTTTGAACTCGACTGACCCTCCGATTGAATCACCAAATAACATCAATCGCTTGTTCTTGGTTAAGAACAAGCGAGTGATGTTATTTTGTGATAAAATCGGCCCTCAAAGCTTATGGAAAACTGGAACACAACCTCGCATGCACCGGTCAAGATTTAGGCCTCTAGGGTTTGAACTCAGATTCGATATTCGAAACGTTCTGGCCATGTTTGAGGGAAACGGAGTGGGGATTTGGAAAGAGGAGGGTGAGGGGAACCTGGGGTGTATTTTTTGTAGTGGTTGGCCATCGTCCGCCGTCGTGGGTGATTTCCGGCCGAAGGA
Source organism: Nicotiana glauca (assembly GCA_026770625.1). NCBI lineage: Eukaryota > Viridiplantae > Streptophyta > Magnoliopsida > Solanales > Solanaceae > Nicotiana > Nicotiana glauca. Next base: position 51,471 of record MU748052.1, on the reverse strand, counting down.
GGGCGGTGGTGGGAGGCTGGTCTCCGAAGAGACGATGAAGGGGGTCTGAGGGGGGCTAGGGTGTGTTATACACTTATATATAGGATGGGAGATTGAATCCAGGACATTCGATCAAATGACATCAACGGCTTGGATCAATCACTTAATAGAAATGACGTCATTCCTTTAAGTGGGGGTTGGGTCGATTTTGGAAACGGGTCAGGGTCTGGTTGTGGGCGAAGCTCTGTACCGTTGATCAAATGAGATCGACAGTCCTAATCAAAGGGTATCCAAACGACGTCGTTTGGTTTTGGTAGGTGATGGACCAAGTTTGGGGAGCGGGTTTGGGCCTGTTTGGGTGGGTATTTGACGGGTTTTGGGGTGGGTTTGGACTAATTTTCTTTGGGCTGAGAATGTTTTTGGGTAGATTGGCCCAAGCTGGATTTCCCTCTCTTTTATTAATTCTTTTTCTTTTCTTTTCTTCTTTTTTTTCAAAAATTATAACTAAAATCCAAAATTAAATTATACAAACACAAATTAACTTAACATACCAATTAACTCTAAATAATAATTATCACACATAATTAAATACTAAATTAAAAGAAAATTACAAAATTTTGATATTAAACACTAAAATGCAAAATACATTTTTTTGTGATTTCTTTTTACTTTTTTGTAAAACAATAATTTGCTTAATTACTCTAAAAATGTGAAATCAAATCCTAAATGCAGACGCCATATTTTTTATATTTTTTTAATGCATTAATAGAATTGAATATGCACACAACAATATGCAAACAATTGACGGAAAAATGCCACAAATTTTTCACAAGTTTGCAAACAATGAAAAACAATTATTTTATTTTGATTTTGTGGGAGTAATTCACATAGGGCAAAAATCACGTGCTCACAGCTGCCCCTCTTTGCTCGAAAATATGAAGAGTTTTCATGCAAAGATAAAGTGAGCAGATACGAGTGATTTTTGCCCATTTAAATACTCCGTGGGAAGCATTTTTTGAAAGATTTGACCGAACCTCTGCTTCAAAGGTTTCCTACATATCCTCGGTTGTAGAGGAATCAGGTCAATGTAGTTCGGGAAGTTTTGGTCGCTGGGACTACCATGAAGTTGTGATCTCACTGTTGTTGTTGCTGCTGCTACTGCTTACTGACCTCCTTATTATACTATGATAAAATAAAAGAAGCTAAACTAAACTATGATCTATGCGTTACAAAGATCTATTCTATACTTCTCAAGTTTGATCTGTGACTGTTGCCTTGTTGACTTGTATTCTATTTTGAGGTGTTCTCCTCTTTCTTCAGGCGGGTACCTGATTGTTGTTCCTTTAAACGTCTTCCTTTGATCACCGTTGCCTTCCCTCTATTCTCCGGGTGGGCTCCTGATTACCTACGCTTGATTTGTTTTGTTCTCCAGGTGGGCTCCTGACTTTTTGACTTGAATTGTATTCCCTTGCTCTGCAGGTGGGCTCCTGAATTGTATTCCCTTGCTCTCCAGGTGGGCTACTGACTTCTTGACTTGAATCGTATTCCTTTGCTCTCCAGGCGGGCTCATGACTTCTTGACTTGAATGTATTCTCTTGCTCTCCAGGCGAGCTCCTGGCTTCTTGAATTGAATGTATTCCCTTGCTCTCCAGGCGGGCTTCTGACTTCTTGACTTGAATGTATTCCCTTGCTCTCCAGGCGGGCTCCTGACTTCTTGACTTGAATGTATTCCCTTGCTCTCCAGGTGGGCTCCTGACTTCTTGACTTGAATGTATTCCCTTGCTCTCCAGGCGGGCTCCTGACTTCTTAACTTGTATGTATTCCCTTGCTCTCCAGATGGGCTCCTGACTTCTTGACTTGAATGTATTCCCTTGCTCTCTAGGTGGGCTCCTGATTTCAACAAAAATAAACAAAACAAAGAAAATTTTCTGGCTCAGTTTGGTAGCTGGACACATATGTAAGTGTTAACCCGAATCATATTACCAAATATCAATAAGAATTTGAAAGCTGAAATTTGAATTGTACTCCCTTGCTCTCCAGGTAGGCGCCTGACTTCAAAACTTCAACGATATTCCTAAACATGAACTGTATTCCCTTGCTCTCCAGGTGGGCGCCTGACTTCAAAACTTCAACGGTATTCCCTTGCTCTCCAGGTGGGCACCTAACTTCCAAACTTCAACTATACTTTTTATCCTAAAACCCGTATTGTCTTCCTTGTTCTTCAGATGGGCACCTGACTTCAACAAAATAAACAAAATGAAAGACAATTTTCTGCCCCAATTTGATAGCTGAGCGCATCCATGAGTGTTAATTGAATCATGTTACCAAATATCTCTAAGAATTTGAAAGCTACATCCCATTATCCAAGAGGGTATGAAAACTCCTAATTGAATCATATCTTAATCATGCAAACTTTAAAGCCAACTTACATTCCTTTATGCTATTCATGATTGTTTTGAAATTTAACTAAGTCCTATTTTCCAGGAGGGTCCTGAGAATTTATGGTCAAACCTGTTTTGGTGCTTGCTCTTTCCCTACGAGAGTTTCTCCGAAACAAACGAAATTTCCTGCCCTGTTTCAAATCAAAGAAAAATCTTGTCAGTTTAAAAACATGGTAATTGGTTGTGATACTCTTGCTGGGGATGGTTTTCCCTTTTCTCCCTTCCACTGTTTTGTCCGACTGCCTTGAACTTGCCCAAGAATTTTCGATCTTCTGATTGCTCCTTAGCCACAAGATTCCCGAATGTTGTTTTTCACTTCCAACATTCTTATCTGACCCCATATTTTCTCATGAAATTTTAAACCATTTCACCAATTGAACTTTTAATGATGCCTTTAAGTCCTATCATACCATCTCCGGCATGTTCTAGCCGCATTTCGCTTTGCCCCATATTGAAAACTGGTAGTAAGCTTCGAAAACCTTTCTTATTTGTTAGAATCAAACTATTATTGAAAAAAGCCTTAAAACCAAAAGAAAAATGAAATGTGATGATTTCAAAAGATAGAAATAAATAAGAAAATCCTCCTTTAGAAGATTGTTTGAGAAAAAGAAAAAGACTTATCTGAAAGGAATAACCTATCCCAATGATCATGTTATGCATTTCGGATTAATCAACCCAGTCTATTAAATCAATCAAATTTCCAATTGTCTTGCTTTGCGCCTTAAAGTTTCCGCAACCCTACTCTTTGCCGAATCACCGTCCTTGTTCAGCTCGTGATGTCCCGACGGATCTTTGTCGTCAACCTTACCTCATTTGTCACTTTCTCAATTCCTTGTCGCCTTATGGTGCCTGTAAAGGTTTTCACCAATAAGACTCTCTCATTTTTACTTTCCTCAGCTTTCGTCGCCTTATAGTGCCCTTACGGGTTTTCACCAATAAGACTCTCTCATTTTTACTTTCTCTCAGCTTTTGTTACCTTACAGTGCCCTTGCGTGTTTTCACCAATAAGACTCTCTCATTTTTTATTTTCCTTGCTTAAACTAGAATGTTACCCCTGATATGAATCATCCTTTATTGGTTGACTTGGCATCTCTCGAAGACTGATCGGGAGGTCTTTCTTGGGACATCCATGTGGGTTCTTGGGTGTGGTTGGAAAGAAAAGGGTATCAAAAGGCTTAAAACAACTTTGATGGGTTAGAATTATAACTTTTGGAATCAGACTTACTTCCATAATCACAACTTTTGCCCCAGTTTATTGCTTGGGGATCTTTTGATTTTTTGTTTTACTATGACCGGGCCTTGAGGCTGCCTACGTATCCTTAAAGGAATCAGGTCAAACGTAGTTCACACGAATTTCCTTATTGTTATAGTTTTTCTTTTCACTTATTTTTTCTTTTCTGTTTTTTTTTTTCTTTCCTTTTTCCTTTCTTTTCGGTGTTGATTCTAAAAGAGGGGTAAGAAATAAAATAAATAAGGATCAAAAGGCTAAGCAAAGGGTAAAGTGTTTGGGTAGTAGAACAAATTGCCTTCGCCATTCCAATCTCTAAGATAATGGCAAATACAAACAATCAACAATTATTCCGAAGAAATTATACATAATATCTTTTGACTGCATTAGAATTGATAGCCATGTCTACGCATTTTCCTTTGATATCTGTTAAACATAAATCATCATTGGACAATACTATGGTCACAATGAACGGTCCTTGCCAATTCGGGGCGAACTTGCCCTTCGCTTCAGCCTGATATGGAAGGATACGTTTCAACACTTGCTGTCCCACTTCAAACTTCTGGGGACGCACCTTATTGTTATATGCCCTTGCCATTCTTTTTTGATACAGTTGGACATGACACACTGTTGTCAACCTTTTCTCATCAATCAAGTTCAACTACTCCAAACGGGTTTTGATCCACTCATCATCATCAATCTCAGCCTCAGCGATAATCCGAAGGGACGGGATTTTGACTTCTGCAGGTATTACTACTTCAGTACCATATACCAATAAGTGGTTGCACTTATCGAAGTACGAACAGTAGTGCGATAACCCAACAGTGCAAATGGTAACTTTTCATGCCATTGCCTGGAACCTTCTACTATTTTCCTCAATATCTTCTTTATGTTTTTGTTGGCTGCCTCGACTGCTCCATTCGCCTTGGAAAGATATAGGGTGGAATTGCGATGCGTAATCTTAAACTGTTGACATAATTCCTTCATCAAATTGCTGTTAAGATTAGCACCATTATTTGTGGTGATTACCTTTGGTATCCCAAATCGACATATGATGTTTGAATGAACAAAATCAAGCACTGCCTTCTTGGTTACAAACTTGAAAGTTTTAGCCTCAACCCACTTGGTAAAGTAATCAATGGCCACTAGAATGAACATGTGTCCGTTGGATGCTGCTGGATCGATAGGTCCAATGACATCCATCCCCCAAGCAGCGAAGGGCCATGGTGCTGACATTGTGTGTAATTCTGATGGCGGAGAATGAATCAAATCGCCGTGTATCTGGCATTGATGACATTTGCACACAAATCTGATACAATCTCACTCCATGGTGAACCAATAATACCCTGCTCAAAGGATCTTCTTCGCCAACACATATCCGCTCATATGTGGTCCGCATACTCCTGAATGTATTTCTGTCATGACTGTCGTGGCTTGTCTAGCATCTATGCATCTCAGCAATCTAAGGTCTGGTGTTCTTTTGTACAAAACTCCTACACTGAAGAAAAATCCATTTGCCAATCGTTGAATTGTTCTCTTTTGATCTCCCGTAGCTTGGACCGGGTATATCCCCATTCTGATGTACTCCTTGATATCATGGAACCATGGTTCACCATCGAGTTCTTCTTCCACCACATTACAGTAAGCATGCTGATCGCGGACTTGAATATGCAAAGGATCAACATAAACTTTATCCTGATGGTGCAACATTGTTGCTAAGGTAGCCAAAGCGTCGGCAACCTCATTATGGATTCTTGGAATATGTTTGAACTCCACTGATCGAAACCGCTGACAAAGATCATGCAAACATTGCTGGTATGGTATGAGCTTCAAATCCCGTGTTTCCCATTCTCCTTGAATTTGATGTACCAGAAGGTTCGAGTCTCCCAAGACCAAAACTTCCTAGACATCCATGTCTGCAGCTAACCTTAAACCCAAAATGCATGCCTCGTACTCAGCCATATTGTTGGTACAATAGAAACGAAGTTGAGCCGTAACAGGATAGTGATGCCCTGTTTCAGAAATGAGCACAACCCCTATTCCAACTCTTCTCATGTTCGCAAGCCCATCAAAGAAAAGTTTCCAACCTGGTTTTTTTGTTAATTCCAGCTCATCAATATGTATTTCCTTTTCATCAGGAAAATAAGTCCTCAATGGCTCGTATTCTTCATCGACTGGGTTCTCGGCCAAGTGACCAGCCAGTGCTTGGGCTTTCATTGCAGTTCTCGTCACATAGACGATGTCAAACTCCGTGAGTAATATCTGCCACTTCGCAAGTCTCCCTGTGGGCATAGGCTTTTGGAAGATATACTTCAACGGATTCAAGCGTGAAATGAGGTAAGTAGTGTAGGACGACAGATAATGTTTCAATTTCTGTGCTACCCAAGTTAGGGCGCAACACGTCCTCTCAAGGTGAGTGTACTTAACCTCGTAAGCCGTGAACTTCTTGCTAAGATAGTAGATGGCTTGTTCCTTCCTGTAGGTGATGTCATGCTGACCTAGTACACAGCCAAAGAAATTTTCCAGGACTGTTAAGTAAAGAATCAAAGGTCTCCCTGGTTCAGGCGGGACCAACACATGTGGGTTTGACAGGTACCCCTTTATCTTATCAAATGCATCTTGACACTCCTCGGTCCACTCAACCACAACATCCTTCTTTAGCAATTTGAAAATAGGCTCATAAGTTGTTGTGAGCTGAGCAATAAACCTGCTGATGTAGTTCAACCTTCCTAACAGACTCTTCACTTCAGTCTTGTTCTTCGGAGGTGGTAATTCTTGGATGGCTTTGATCTTTGATGGGTCCAACTCAATGCCTCGCCGACTGACTATGAATCCTAACATTTTTCCAGATGGAATGCCAAATGCGCACTTGGCAGGGTTAAGCTTGAGGTTGTACCTGCGAAGCCTTTAGAAAAACTTCCTTAAGTCCCCGATGTGGTCGCCCTGTTGCTTTGACTTTATGATCACATCGTCCACGTACATCTCAATTTCCTTGTGTATCATATCACGAAACACAATGGTCATTGCCTTCATGTAGGTTGCCCCAGTGTTCTTCAAACCAAATGATATTACCCTGTAGCAGTAAGTTCCCCATGGTATGATGAATGCCGTCTTTTTTGCATCTTCTTCATCCATCTGGATCTGATGATACCCGGCATAACAATCCACAAAAGATCCCATATGACGCTTTGCACAATTGTCAACCAAGATGTGGATATTTGGTAGTGTAAAATTATCTTTTGGGCTTGCTTTGTTGAGATTGCGATAGTCAACGCATACTCTGATTTTGTTGTCCTTCTTCGGCACTGGCACAACATTAGCCAACCAATCAGGATATCGAGTGACCCGAATAACCTTTGCATCCAATTGCTTGGTTATTTCTTCCTTAATCTTCACACTCATATTAGTTTTGAATTTCCTCAATTTTTGCTTGACGGGAGGGAATGCCAGGTCAGTGGGCAATTTATGAACCACTAAGTCAGTGCTTAAACCCGATATGTCGTCATATGACCATGCAAAAACGTCTTTGAATTCAATAAGTGATTTGATTAACTCTTCCCTGATATTTGGTTCCAGATGGACGCTTATTTTAGTTTCTCTGATGTTATCTGTGTCCCCTCGATTGATGGCTTCTGTATCATTTTAGGTCTGGATTTCTCTTCGAAGTGACTTAGTTCCCTACTATTTTCTTCAAAGGCTTCATCCTCATCATATTCTGACTCATCATCACAATGTACTTCTTGCACTATTATTTCGGAGTCAGATTGATTTTTTAGACTGGGCTGAGGATCCATCATGCATGCCATGCCATTATGACCAATATAAAAGGAACTGTACAAAAAAAAAGACAAAAAAATCAAAATAAGGAATGAAGAAGAGACATTTTATTTTATTGGAATATAAGACAACAAGGTTTGCACACTTTAGATAAACTGAAAAATAAAATCTAGATTACAACCCTGGAATAATCCAGACAAACTTGAAGGAAAATCAGAGCGAACTACCAGAACTCTTTCCGAGTGGGGAAAGTAATAGCCCTCCAATTATTGAGCTTTGTCTCTGGCCCTACAAATTGTACTTCCGCGTTACTAGGACCTTCTCCACTTTCTACCATGTTCACATCATTGAACAAATTCTCAAACTTTTCCATTAACTCTTTATCAAGATCGATCATAGGACCAGGAATTGTTGTTGCTGGGCGTCCTTTGGTACCAGGCTTGATACATCTCGGCCATCTGCTATTTCAGTTTGTACATTTCTTCTTTCATTGTATTCATATCCAATTCTTCCACATCGGCACTTGTCTCTCTATCTGGACTGGACATGATTATTCCTATTTCTCCTTTGGATCTGGTTTGGTATGAGTGGGTTGCCAGTATGCTAAGTAACTAATAATTGCTTGAATTTTGGAATCAAAAGCAAACTTGTTAGTCATTAGCGTTTAACAGATATGCAATCACACATTGGGATGCAATGCACCTAAGCAATTTAACCAGTTATATCATATATTTGCTTGGTTGCTTGCGTCATCCTGACTTTTCTCATATCTTTCTTTATTTGATTCTCTCTTTTTTTTAGTTGTGGTCGAATCTTATGGAGATTGCCTGCGTATCATATCCCCGCATGACTCAGATCGTGCATAGTTCTGGCCAGACGTAAAAATAAGTAGCAAAATATTTTTTATGAAAACAACTACTTTGATTACAATACTTGACAGACTTAGAAGAAATTAACAGGCTCTGAAAAGACGAAAATGCAGACTCAAAAGGACTAACCGACCAACTTAAGAAAGTACAAACTCAAACAAATATCAAGAATACATTAATGCCTCGAAATTTCCTAGGGCCCGCAGGGCATCATTCGGCCTTGCCGCGGAGCTTTGTGCAAGATCCCCTTGGAGCCTTTCCAAATTGCTCATGATTTGTCGGACAAATGTCATCACTGCCGCAAAGAAAGTGGTGCGGGTCATGTCTTCACATGCTTGGAACTTCCCAACAATATAATTAGCGATAGCTGTGACCCTTTCTCTGATCCTACCTTTCTCCCGAAGCAGACGCCCGACTTGCCGATTACGAGCCTGTAATACTTGAGAGTTATGAAAGTGTTGTTCTTGCAACTGTCGCACTTCTTCCTCTATCTGAGCCATCAAATCATAGTAGTGCTCCTTATCAGTTTGGAAATCTCTAGCCTGCTTGACCGTCTCATTCTCGATAGTGGCTATTTTTCTTCTTAGGATAGTGACGGTCCCTTCATAGTCCCTCTTCATCTGTTGCATAAACTGTGCCCGCTCTTCTGCACTTTTTGTCCATCTTGCCCGAATTTTTGCTAGACTAGCTTCAGATTTTTCAAGGTCCTCCTGACATTCGAGGGCTTTCTTTTTCAGTCCATTTATGTGTCTTTTATCAGCCCGGCTTCTTTCTGGGTTTCTGGCGGCTATTTTCATCTTCTGGATCTAAGCTTTGAGGGCTTCATTTTCATGAGCTAGTTCTTTCCTTTCGCCTTCACCCGCAGCTACTTGGATACTGTTAATGAACTTGAGGTCCCTGATTTGCCTTTCTGGCTTGCTTATTTTGGCCTTATAGCTTTCTTCCTTTGCTAACCAACCCCGCTGTTCTTGCGAGTCATTGGTGAATTGTCGCACATGAGCTCTTTTAGCAGGTCTTTCAGGAATCTGAAACCTTTTGCCGAACCAAATGGCGTACTTGGGGTCTACTTCAACTTTAGCTAAGTCCCGAACCATGGTCTTAGGCTCCAAGAATCTGCATTGATTCTAGCCTTCCTTCTGGAAATGTGTCCTTTGGACCTAATTCTATGACATGTTTGCTCAAATCTTCGTCGCGGGGAATGGTTTGAAATCTGCCCAGTAGACGTAGCACCCTGTGAGGAGCATATGGTTGGATACTCCGGATTCCCATAAGGAGAAGGTAACACACTTCAGCTGACATGTATATTGCTTCAGTGACAGGAAGCCATCCGAATGCCCATTCAATTTTATCAGCCGACAAAGAATTTAAAAGTGTAACCCAAGCCTTAATACCTTCAGTAAAAACAATACCATTCATTCGGTTTTCAATTTATCAACACATTTCAAACCGGTCAGTCCGTGGTTCATGTATCCAACCCGGTGGCAAAGATGTTCCTGTATCCACAATTGTAGCAGTAAATTACAGCCTTGGAAGAAACCTCCCCCTTCTTGACAAATGGTCAAAGCTCGATAAATCTCAGACAAAATTAGGGGGATCAAGGTACCATTAGCTCTCTTGACTGCGACATCCACCATTACCACGAGGCCTAGCTCTATGTTGTCGTCGTCCCGTGGACAAATTATAGTACCCAAGAATGCTACTATGAAAACCAAACCTCGCCTTGCCTCCCATTTGTCTTTATTCTCGGTATGAGTCAAACCAGTGTGCGGTGCTCCAAAGCCTTTGGGGTTATCATAGCGATGATACAAGAACTGGAACGTGCAACATCCTTTAGACAAATTCCCATCCTGAATGTCTCGACCGATACTCAACATGTCGAGAAATTTGTGAGGAGATACAGGCCTTGGTGATACAGGGTATATACTTCTAAGATTTCCGCTGAGTCTGGCGTAACCTGCAATTTCCTCTAGGGTAAGTGTGAGCTCGAAATCAAAAAAACGGAACACATTGAGAGTGGGGTCCCAAAAAGATATCAAGGCCTCAATTATGTCCAATCTCGGCTTGATGTTCAAAAGTCCGGTAAGGCCACCCAAAATTTTGACCATTATTTCTCTATTGTCTTTCCCTAAATCATTCCACCACATATGAAGCTGCAAGGGGATATCTTTAAGAGCTGAAAAAGGTTTATTTTCATCTGTGCTCATCTTGCACATTTATGAGGGGTGTTTTTTTAAAAGAAAATCAAGACTTGTTTTGACTCAAAAAGCAAAATTGACACTTTTCCTTTTTTTTCTTCTTATTCTAAAAATAAAATTCAGTTTTGCAAATACGGCCTTTCAGCACCTTGAGGATGAAGATTTTAAAGGTTGTGTTTGCTAACCGGTCAAAAATTTTGAGAAATGACCAAAGACGGCTTTTCTCGTAAAAACGGCCTCCCGGCATCCTTTTGGGGACATTTGGCTATTTTGGACAAGAATGACATTACCTTTACTTATAGCAAAATAACGATATTTATTTACCCCTAATTTTTTTTTTCAAAATAGTTGAACCCGATATGGTTGCCTATGTATCCCACATCCGTTGAGAATCAAACTTACGTAGTTCTGCCCAGCTAAGACACAACGGGAAAATATAACTTATTTTGAAATGACTTCCTCTTTTCAGAATTTCGGCAGAGCTTCAGAATTTTCTAAATACCTACCCCTCACTCTCTTTTTTTTTTTGATGATTTTTTTTTCTCTTTTTTTTTCATTTTCTTTCTCTATTCTAGAAGCCAGTCAACATGCAAGCCTGAACAGACAGATATGCAAGTAGCACGTAAGATGCATCAGGATGGTCTTTTAATTCGGGTACACCTGTCCTAGACAGACCCAACCCCTGTGTTGAGTCCACAAAGTTAAATACACATGATGCAAACAAGCGTTCCTACTAGGGATCTGGCATGAGGCTTTGTTATACTAGGTTTAAAACCTGGGTTTATTGTTTTAGACCTAGCTTATCCGAGTGGA
>MU748051.1:697-14890 GCA_026770625.1 Nicotiana glauca | reverse complement strand
TGCCTAACACCTTCTCCCGGATTAACAGAATTCCTTATCCGGATTTCTAGTTCGCAGACTGTAACAGAGTCAAACTTTCCTCGGTGCGGGATTAATTCGGTGACTTGAGACACCATTATATTCTCAAGTGGCGACTCTGAAAATTTAAATAACTAATCCCGTTTCGACCGTCCTTTAATTGGAAAAACTCTTTTTATTATACCATTCATGGGGTGTAGTAAGCCTAAAAAAAGAGGTGTGACACCAAGCACCAAAATCACAATCATATTTTGAAAAATGACTCGAACAAGGACAAAGAGTTGCGAAAAAAATATGAAATTTGTAAGGAGGGAGATAGTATTTTGTGGCGATGAAAGGCATTCAATAGGTGGTAATTTCATTCAACAAGAGAAAATTAAACTACATGCACGTAGTGAGTTAATTGAATCGTAATTTATACATATATAGCAAACCTCTTTTGTTGTATATACAAAATCATCACATAACTAAATAAATAATGCTATTCCTTACCCATTAATTTATCAATATTTTAATTTGTGAATATCATAAAAATATTGTCTATTAAATAAAAAAAATTAACTTATGAAAATAAAAGCAAGAATAAAGAGAGGAAATTGATGAAGAGAGAAATGAAAATGTTTCTTACTTTGTATTTAAACAAGGAAGATTAAGCGTGGGTTGGGTATATGTTCATTTCCCCTGAAGTCTTTAGAAACTTTCTTTATGATTAGACGGGTAATAATTTTATATGAAATAGGTATATTTAGTAATTACTATCCAAATAAGTAAAATCGGGTAATTAATTTAAGTTTAATAGGTAGCCCCGTAAATTCCTCTTTTTGAATTCAGTCTTGTTCGTTCTTTTTTTTCTATCTTGTGATTAAAAAGTAGATTCTTTTACAGTTCACACCATAGCTTAATAGTGTTAGGTATTACTTAGTAAGCACCGTAATGCTTCTTTATACTGCATTAAATAAAAGAATTGCCAAGTACTCGAAATAGTTTAGAATTCTATATTACCACAAAATCATACAAAAAAAGCGTAACAAACTATTTGACAAAGAAAAGATAAAAATCCATCTGTATAAACTTTATGTTCTAAAAGAACATATAGTTTTCAAATTGTTCTGGCTCAGTACATGCATCAACACAATATTGCATTAATTTTTTTTTATCAAGAAGAATACTATGCCTATATAGTTGAGAATTGACTCTGACAGTTTGATATGGAGATGCAAAAAGGAACGTAGCTCGATGCATATACTTATACTTGCATTATTTAGCTACGTAATTATTTGTATCAACATTAGAATTTGCTCGAAGTTGTATTAAAAGGTTATTATAGAATTATCCGGTTAACTTTGTTTTCTTCCCATTTTCTCTGAAAATATTAATGTTTATTTATATTTTTATTTTGTATGTTAACACATGGGAAGCAAATATGGATATTCCACAAAGCAAACTTGGATCAAAATTTAATTGTAAAAATATTTGTTTAGTTTATTCATGTACGACACATACAATATTCAAAGAGAAAAAATATTTTTCTCATTTAAGTATGTGTAAGGAAGATGTTACTATAACTCCTGATAGTAGCAAATTAACGGAACGCTCTGGAAAAACTACTACAATTCTGCCTAAGGGAACAATACTTATCATAGAGAATGCAATGTTCTCCTCCAAGTCCAAGAGGAACTTGTTGAGTTTTAAAGATATCCACTGAAATGGATATCAGATTTAGACAATAGATGAGAATAGTCTTGAATATCTCATCACTACCAAAAATGTTTTTGGCCAGAAAAGGGTTATTGAGAAATTCACATCTTTATCTTGTGGCATGTATTGGACAAGAATTAGTGCAATTGAGGCACATCTATTGTAAATTAAAATGTTACTGATTCCAATACTATTGTACTTTGGCATGATCGATTGGGACATTCTGGATCAATTATGATGAGACGGATTATAGAAAACTCAAATCGGCATCCATTAAAGAATTTAAAGATTCTTTTAAATAATGAATTTTCTTTCATTTCTTGTTATCAAGGCAAGTTAATTATTAGACCATCACCAATAAAGGTTGGGATTGAGTCTCATGCGTTTTTGGAATGTATACAAGGGAAATTTGTGGACATATTCACCCACCTAGTTGGTCGTTTAGATATTTTATGGTCTTAATAGATGGTCTCATGTATGCTTATTGTCATCTCGCAACCTCGCGTTTACAAAATTAATGGCACAAATAATTCGATTAAGGGCACAATTTCCCGATAATCCAATTAAGTCCATTAGACTTGATAATCCTACTGAGTTTTTATCCCAAGCGTTCAATGATTATTGCTTATCAATTGGGATAAAAGTGAAACATCCTGTAGCTCATGTTCGCACTCAAAATGGCCTTGCAAAATCTTTAATTGAACGTCTGCAATTAATAGTAAGACCATTACTCATGAAAATAAGGTTACCCATTTCTGTTTGGGGTCACGCCATTTTGCATGTAATAATGCTAGTTTCTCTCAGACCGATAAATTATTATAAATATTCCCCATTGTAATTAGTTTGGTTCATGAACCTAATATATCCTATTTGAGAATTTTTGGATGCGTAGTATATGTGCCCGTATGTCACGCCCCAAACCGAGGGACATGACCGGTGCGTGACCGGGTAGCCCCAGTCAAGCGGACCTGGGTGTCTTTCCTATCGCCATGTGTTACCCCGTATTTTCATTTCTCATTAATCAAGGAATTATCCATTTATAATTAAAATACCTTTTTACAAAACATACATAACATACATGGTTACTTAATGAGGTTTACAACTTATATCGCCTAACATACAAAATATATATTTACATAAATTCGTAACCCATATTTACTGTCTAAGGAGCCTCTAAAAATACAACAGGATAATACAGTACTTACCGATAACAAGCTCCGGCTATACCTTACACAAAAATATAAAAAAAATAAGACTCCAGGCCCCGAGAGGAAAGGGGCTCACCAATACGGCTGATGGAAGATGAAGGGGAGCTACGGTCGGTGGATTGGAGTACCTGCTACTGATCCACCTACAATCATAACACGAATGTAGCGCCCCCGGCAAAAGGGACATCAGTACGTTGGAATTGTACAAGTATGTATAAATAAACTTTGCCCTGAGTAACCTTAAACCATAAACAAGTAACAAATAACAAAGGAATCAACAATTAAATATACACGAATGGAACAATCAAGGCAAACAAGTTGACAATCTCTCCTTTATCCCCATCACATTTTCCACATCAATAATTTTCAAGATTTTTCTCATATTTTCATTTCAAGAGTGATAACGATCACTTTCCACCCTCATTATCTCGGCCACCCTTATTACCTCGGCCACCCTTATCACCACAACCCATACCTTATTACTTCGTGTTGCGGTGCGCAACCCAATCCCACCGAACAATCACAATTCACAAATAATACCACGACAATAACAATTCACAAAGAACAACAACAATTCTCAAGGAACAACATCAACAATTCTCAAAGAGCAACAACAACAATTTACAAGTACTTCCATAGCTATCAATTCCAGTTCCATCGTATTCCACAACTCATATGCATTTTATGTACAACGATAATTTTCCACGATAAGCCATACATGATATTACCACGGATGTTCTGATTGCATCAATTACTATTTCCTTCCATCATTTGTTTCACAATTTTTACCACATAGCACATTCAGAATCACACACTTGGTTTATTGCCAATTACTGGCACCATCTAATCGAAAGACATAACCACAAACACTCAACCATACCAATCACAAGAATTTCACAGACGATCCACGTAGAAATCACATACCAAACACTCAAACACCAAACAAGGTGATTTTACAAAGGTCAAAGTTAGCCATACATACCTGGAGCCGAATCCCTTTTTAATTTCTACTTTCAACTTCACCAAAATGCTTAGAAACGTCAATCTAGTGCACAAATTAACACATATTTCTTAGAATCAAAGTTTACAATCACTACTCAAACACATTTAGGTTATCAACTCTCCTTTGTACAGTGCTTTACTCCTACCCAATCCCTCTTACCAGATTTTAGGTTCTAAAAGACATGTATGAATGTTTCAAACTCTATTATCAAGAATCAATGCATGAGACTCCCCCCCCCCCAATTAAACCTGAAAGTTAATGAAAATGGGTTAGGATTTTACCTGCAAGAATGGGGATGAAGACACTTGCCTTGAAATTTCCTGGCCCGAATCGTTTTACAGAATTAATTTTGAAGAAGATGACTTTCTCCGTCAAGAATCCTCCCCCCTCTCTCTTATTTTGTTCAGGAAAGTGGTTAAAAAGATGGCTTGGGGTGTTTTATTAAAAAGGGAGTCGGGTTTAAAATGAAGAAAATTAGGAGTTCGAGTCGGGTTTGCGGTCGCACTTTGCGATCGCAGATACAAAATGCGGTCCCCATAATGGACCGCAAAAAGTGCTCCAAAAACCTGTTTCATTATTTGGGTATACGGCGGAAATGCGGTCCGTATACACGGTTTGCGATCACATAATGGACCGTATTTTTTACCTCAAAGTGACTGACACATTGACTCACTTTGCGGTGGAAATGCGGTCCGCAGAGTAGTTATGCGGTCGCATAATGGACCGCATATAGACCTCAATTTTAACCAAACCACTGACTTGCGGCAGGAATGCGATTCGCATACTAGATTTGTGACCGCATTCTGGACCGCAAAATAGTACTTTTCTGGAAAACTTGATTCTTTGATTTTTAAAAGCTTAGATCAATACAAAGGGTCCGAACCGTGGCGCCTAACAAATATTCGGACCTTGACACCACGAGCTACTAGGTTTTGAGCACAAAATTTTATGGGGTCTTACACTGTAGCACCGCCACATCGTACCAAAATGGGTCCCTAAAGAAGGTTAGGAATATATGTTGGGTTTGAATCACCTTTCATTATTCACTACCTTGAAACATTAATGGGGGATTTGTTCACTGCGCAATTTGCAGATTGTCGATTCGATGAGTCACTTTTCCCAAAAATTAGGGGTAGGAAATGGTGAAATCAAGTGGGAAATTTTGTGGGAAAAATCTATCATTGTCTTATCTTGATCCAGGTACCTCTATTTGTGAAAAAGAGATATAAAAGATTATTCATTTACAAAAAATAGCAAATCAAATGCCAGATACATTTACGAATTTAAAAAGGATAACAAAATCACATATCCTTGCAGAGAATGTTTCAATCTGTATTGACGTCCCTATTGGACAATCTTCTAGTGTCATAGCTAATGAGTCAAAAGCACGCCTAAAATGTGGTAGACCATTAGGTTCTAAGGATCGAAATCCTAGAAAAAGGAGAACAAATGATTAATATGACACTACGAAAGAGTCACATGAAGAAATCCACAATTTATGAGCAAATCACTTAGCCTGAGACACAAGAAAATAAGGAACTATCAATAAATCTAATCGATATTGAGACAAATTTGAATCGATTGGATATAGTGGTGGATTATGTCTTTTCATATAATGTTGCATCTAGCATTATGCAAGATAGTGAGGATCTTGAACCTATGTTGGAGAATGTCGACAAAGACGTGATTGGCCAAAATGGAAAGAAGCAATCCAATCAGAGTTGAATTCACTTGCAAAACGTGAAGTTTTTTGGGCATGTAATCCAAACACCTAATGGTGTTAAGCCTGTTGGCTATAAATGAGTCTTTGTACGCAAGAGGAATGAGAAAAATGAGGTACAAAGATATAAGGCATGCCTTGTTGCACAAGGATTTTCACAAAGGCCCGGTGTAGATTATGAAGAGACATATTCACCTGTTATGGATGCTATAATATTTCGTTATCTCATTAGTTTCGGTGTCCATGAAAAGCTTGACATGCATTTAATGGATATGGTTACCACTTACCTTTATGGCTCACTTGATAATGAGATATACATGAAAATTTTCGAGGGATTTAAATGCCTAATGCACATAATTCAAAGTCTAGGGAAATGTTTTCAATCAAACTGCAAAGATCTTTGTATGTTCTAAAGAAATCAGGACGAATGTGGTATAATCATCTTAGTGAGTATTTATTAAAGAAAGTTTATATAAATGATGCTATTTGTCCGTGTGTTTTTATAAAAGAAAGCAACATCGGAATTTGTTGTACTTGCCGTATATGTTGATGACATAAACCTTATTGGAATTCCTCTAGAACTCCAAAACGCAACTGATTATATAAAGAAGGAATTCTAGATAAAAGATCTCAAAAAGACAAAATTATGTCTTGGTTTGAAAATTTAATATTTGGCAAATGGAATTTTCATTCATCAATCTACCTATGTAGAAAAGGTATTGAAACATTTTTACACGGATGGAGCACATCTATTAAGTACTCCAATAGTTGTTCAATCACTTGATGTGAATAAGGATCCATTTCGACCTCAAGAAAAGAATGAAGAGTTATTTGGTATTGAAGTACCATATCTTAGTGCAATTGGTGCACTATTATATCTTGTTAATACTATAATGTCTTAGCAAGATATAGCTCTGCTCCTATAGGAAGATATTGGAATGGAATCAAACACATATTGCGGTATCTAAAAGAAACTTGGGCTTATTTTATTGCAATAATTGCAGCCCCAATCTTGTTGGTTATGCCGATACTGGATATTTATCTGACCTATACAAGGCTCAATCTCAAACATGTTATGTGTTTACCTATGGAGGCACTGTCATATCTTGGCGATCGACTAAGCAATCAATTGTGGCTACTTCATCTAATCATGCTAAGATAATTTCTATTCATGAAGGAAGTCGAGAATGTTTGTGGTTCAGGTCAATAATACATCTTATTCGAGAAGTGGTTTGAAATATGACAAACTACCCATAATTTTGTATGAAGATAATGCAACATGTATAGCCCAATTTAAGGGAGGATTCACAAAAGGAGATAGGACAAACCACATTTCACCAAAGTTATTTTTTACTCATGATCTTCAAAAGAATGGTGATATCAATGTGAAAAATATCCGTTCAAGTGATAATATGACTGATTTGTTCACCAAGTCTCTACCGACATCAACCTTCAAGAAGCTAGTGTATAAGATTATGATACGAAGGCTCAAGGATGTGAATGGATGCTCTCATCAGGGGGAGTTAATGCGCGTTGCACCCTTTTTCCCTTATTAGGTTTTGTCCCACTGGGTTTTCCTTGCAAAGTTTTAACGAGGCAATCAAAAGGCATATTGTTAGATATGTGTACTCTTTTTTCTTTACTAGAATTTGTTGCTCACTGGGTTTTATTTTAGTTAAGGTTTTAACGAAGCACATTATCTGTTGAATAGACATTTAAGGGTGAGTGTTATAAATAGAATTTTATTTATGGTGAATGTCTATGTTTAGGGAGATTTTAGGGTTCATTACTTGGTGGCTAAGTCACCCTCTCCCTATAAATAGAGGGCTCCATTGTAATTCATCCCAAAAATTCAATAAGAATTACCCTCTCTTTCTCTGCAATATTGTTCTTCTACTTTTATTTTTTTATCATATTTATGATTTAATGTAAATATTGACTGTGAATATATTTTTGTTTTCCAGCTTCTCTATCGACCAAGGCAGATGATTTGAGAATCCATCTGTCTCTGAAGCAATTAAATTAAAAAAATTTCATCTTTTCCTTCACTGCCGTTAACCTTCGCGGATTATAAAAATATTTAAAGACAAGACAAATGCTCTCTTCTCTATCATCCTCCTCCCTAACTCCTTCCCTTCTCTTGTTGTTCCATTAGCTCCATAAACTCCTTCTTTTCCATTACAATGTTATCCACCAATCCTTCTGACCAATTTCCTATATAGCTTGATACCCCAAAATCCCAATCACTCAAAATCCACCTTTTATATAACTCTCTTCACTCCTTCACCAAACGACCTTCTGCCGCCAAAAACCCAATGGATACCTTTGGACATTGATCTCAATGATGATTCGGATAACCTATATGATACAGATGATTTCATCCCACTCACGGACACTGACAAAGCTCGTTTATTCACCTTGGAAATGCTATATCATCATTAAATTATTCGGCAAACCCATAGGTCATCAACTTCTTAAATCCAAGCTTCAATTATTATAGCGCTCAATGGAACCTATCAATCTCATTAACTTAGGGCATGCTTTTTTGCTTATCAAATTCCTTAACGAGGATAATACGCTACAGGCTCTTCACGATGGGCCATGGTTCATCCTTAGGCATTTCCTCACTGTGCATAGATGGGAGCCGAAGTTTGTTGCGTTCACTGCACATCTTGCCTACTCCGCAATATGGGCACGTCTCCCCAAATTTCCCACCGAATACTACAACCTTGAGCTTTTAAAACTAGTGGGAAATAAGGTTGGTCAACTTCTCAAAATTGACACCTGCACTTCTACTACCACCAGAGGTCGCTATGCTAGCATTTGCATTAAAATACCACTCACAAAACCACTAAAATCCCACGTATATATTGGCATACACAAGCAAATTGTCATGTATGAGGGATTGAATATTCTCTATCTCCGTTGTTGGTGCTTTAAACACAATAACAAAGCCTATCCTTTTCACGTTTTGACAATTGACAGTCCCTCCTCCTCTTCAACATCGCCACCTACTACAGCCACCACCACCACCCTTCCCACACAGCCTCTTCCTGCTGATACCCCATGGCAAACAGTCAAGTTTTCCCCAAGGTCGAGACGCCATAATAGTACTACCAGCCCTCAACCTCCTCACCTACTGCCTTCTCCAGTACGACGTGCGTCTTCATCGGACCTACTATCTCAAACCATCAATGTTGATCCCCTAATCCATAACAAGACCCCAGGTACATCGCCACCTCTATATCGTTTAAACACGCCCCCACCATTCCCCAACAATTTCCATCCCCTCTACTGTCTTACACCCAGCCCAAACACCCTCATAGAAATGGCCCAGGCCCACTCCTTCCCACCCGCCTCTCCTGCCCCACAAATTGGGACAATACCTCCCATTGACCCACCTTACTCAGCCCAGCCTCAACAAAGCCCACTCCCCATTTCACTGCCTACTTCACACAAATTTCTACCTCACCCCTCTCAAATCCAATTACGACCAAGCACATCTATAATTCCACACCCCAATAACTTTCCCATGCAGTAAAAGTAATTCTTACTGATTCATGCCCTGCCTCATCCTCTAATACTCCACCGTACCCCTTATAAGTCCAACTAAGCTCCACCTAAGCCCTCTACTTGCTGGTTCATCCACGTTACCCCCCTTCCCCTTCTCAAACATTTCTCCTCTCACTAATCATCACAATCCTTCTAAGTTATTATCCCCCCATGCAGTACCGTCTTTCTCTATAAACTCCATAGAACCCACTGTCTCGTCCTCCACTACAATAACTCCCACTGCCATTAACTTTGATCCCTTGCCTGTAAGACATAATGGAAAATAGACCACCCCCGTATTCCGCACGACCTTACTCGATGATATTTGTGACCAAAACTCCTCGGATCTTCCCCCACAATCCTGGCTCGAACAGGGCCTCTCCGGCCAAGCTCTCCTCTTTCGCCTCACTCTCAAGGACCAGGAGATAATTGTAGTTCTTCAAAAATCCTCCTACCTACCTCAAGTTGTCTTGAAGGGAATGAGAATCGGGATGGATGCCTTTGGTTAGTCCCATTGGTCACTGAACTCCCCACCTCCACACACTCTCCTACCAATCCTAGAAGTCCTGTTCTACCACCCACTATTCCTAGGTTCGATTTTCCATCCATGGAACACCCACAAACTTTAAATCTTCCTCTGGAACTCACACTCCCCCACCAACAGCCCCACGAGCTCCCTCTATTATCCCTACAGTATGCCCTCCCCCCACCTCAAACATTTCCCTCTGAGTAGATGCAACCGCACTACAACAAGACCTAGTAGCCACCCTCCTAGAAACAAGAGAAACGAGGACCTCCCACGCCACTCTAAACACCTTCGGCATCTTCGTCTTAAAGAAGCAATATGAAAAAAAACAAATCGGCTCAAATTCCCACCCAACATGACAAAGTGTTCCCCAATCGTTCGTCCTACTCGAAACTACGATCTAGGAAAATACACCATAGTGATAATACCAACCCTACATCAAGTGAGTTCCCACACACTGGACACACAACATGCTCTGATTTCCTCGGAGACTCCACCGAGCTCACTACATAATTTTGACGACCCCTCTCCCCCCACTCCTGATATGAATTTTATGCTTTGGAATTGTCGCAATACTCATAACACTGACTTTCGTCGTAATTTTCGATCACTTCTTGATTATCATGCTCCTTCTTTAATTGTGTTGTTTCAAACACACATGCAAAATCACACTATGTTTAAAGAAGATTTTGGCTTCACACATCTCTATGAGGTTCCACCAGTAGGCCAATCGGAAGGTATTGTCATGCTTTGGCATGACCATCTTCTGTCCGTTGAAAATGTAGCTGTGACGACCCAAAGGGGTCATCACCTTATTTATCCCTTTTTCCGCTCTTCCGAAGCCTTGAAAACCACGTTTTTGGTTACCTCGATTTGCGTGTGCAGTCCGGGCACGAAGCCAAAATGTTTTTATGTTAAAATATGTGAATTATGCGAAAACTTTGAAGAATTTTGATATTAATATTGATATAGTTGACTTTGGTCAACATTTTACGTAAACGGATCCGGACCGGTGATGTGACGGTCCCGAGAGGTCCGTAGAAAAATATGGGACTCGGACATGTGCCCGGAGTCGAAATTCGAGGTCCAGAACCCGAGTAAAATAATGTTTCTGTTAAATTATTTTCTGAAATTATTAAGGAAAAATGGAAATGAAAAAGAGTTAGAAAATATAGGTATCGGGCTCGTATTTTGGTTCCGATGTCCGGTACAGGTCTTAAATATGCATTAAGCGCTTTTTGTGAAATTTGGTCGAAATCGGACGTCGTTTGACTTGTTTCGGGCCTAAATAGCTAAAGTTGGAACTTTATGAACTTTGAAACGAAAATCTTGAGTTTTGGGGTTTGATTCTATGAATTTGATGTTATTTTGGCGATTTGATCACTCGATCAAGTTCATATGATGTTTTTGAGTTAGTGTGCATATTTGGTTTGGAGCCCCAAGGGCTCGGGTGAGTTTCGGATAGGTATCGGGGTGTTTTGAACTTAGAAAAGTTGGCAAATTTTCTGTAATTTCTGCACAAGGATTTTGTTCTACGTGATCGCACTGCTTTGGCATTCCCCCCTTTGCGTTCGCGTATCCCTTCCCGCATTCGCATAGCCCAGTAGTCCCCTTCTACGCGACGCATTCACGCGATCGCGTAAGCCAGAGTTTTGACCCCAGTAACCTTCCTCTACGCGTTCGCATCAAACTTTACGCGATTGCGAAGCTCTCAGTTTTCCATCTCCGTGTTCGCACTCCCTATATCGCGATCGCGTAGGGTTAAAACCCTTCAGCAATTTTTAAAGAAAAACAGAACAGTAGCATGGGAATTTAATCACTTTTTCAAAACCCATCTTCTTCCCCACACCCCATAGACGAAATTTGAAGAAACCTTCCTCCATAACTTCATAGGTAAGTGTTCCTAACCTCTCTTTCTCTTTATTTAATCAACTAATCGCTAGATTCTAGGCCTAACAACATGAAATCAAAGTGGAGACTAGGGGTTTTGGGTAGAGTTAGGGTTTTGGGAATTTTGGGTGATTCAACCTCAATTTGGGGTCGAATCTTGAAACAAATTGCATATTTGAACTCATGGGGTTATGGGTGATTGGGTTTTGGTCCGAGCCTCGTGTTTGGACCATGTGGGCCCGGTGTCGGATTTTTTTGCCATCTTGGAAGAATGATGGAAATTTTATTTCTAGACTATGGGATTATATTTTTGAGCTCTTATTTATACTATTGAACTAAATTGTGCCTAGATATCATTGTTTCGGAGTTGGATTCTAATGGAAAGGCGATTTTAGAGCCTTGATTGCTATTTTTGGACCGAGATAAGTGTTTGTTCTAACTTTGGCTTAAGGGATTAGGATTAGGGTGTTATTTGCTACGTGCTAAATGTGGAGTACGGTGTATAGGCATGGTGACGGTTATCTATGCACCAGAGTCTAGCATGACCGTGAGCCTTATATGTGTTGGATTCGGATTTAATGGTATATTTTTCTTGCTTGGGTTGATAAGCATAATATAATATGAATAGTTTAGGAAGGTTTGTGATTGGTTTGCCTTTTGGAGCATTGGCTCGGAATATAAATTGTTACTCGAGGAATAGGTGATTAGAAGTGGATCGTGTAGCGATTAGTCCCTTGCCGGGATGTATGTATTTATTGTATTCTCCCTTGCCGGGATGATTGAATTGTTATTTGCATTCCCCTATCGGGATTATCTCTTTATTGTAGTTACTCCCCTCGCACTTGAGTTGCGGTCGTTGGTAGGTGAGTTCATGGTATTAAATGTTGAGGATCGGGTTGCACGCCCAACGGTGTTAATGAAATATTGAGGATCGGGTTGCATGCCGCAATGGTATTGATTGTTGAGGATCAGGTTGCACGCCACAACGGTGATATCTGTTGAGGATCGGGTTGCGCGCCGCAGCGGAGTATGGACTGAGTGTATTGTTTTTGTATGTAGAGACTTCCTGTGTTTAACTTATCAGTTGTTATTGTTCAGCTTCATTTCTTTAACGTTGATTCCTATATATATATATAAACTGTAGTACCCCATAGCATGTTTTCCCCGCCCCTTTTTTCTGCTTAAATTAGTGTATTTTCCTGTTATTGCACATATATCTGTACAGGTTATTTGTGGTCGGTCCTGTTTAGCCTCGTCACTACCTCGCCGGGGTTAGGCCATGAACTTACCAGCACATGGGGTCGGTTGTGTTGATGCTATACTCTGTGCATTTCTTTTGCACAGATCAGGATGCAACTTTCGGACCGCAGCAGTTTTAGATCGGGAGCAAACCTTCAGTCCGGGGACTCTCGAGGTAGCCTAGCTGGCATTCGTAGGCCGAAGACCCTTCCTTATTTCTATTTGTTTTCATTGCACCGAGATAGACATATATGTTTTCCTTTCATTCAGACTTGTTTGTAGTGCTCTTTAGTAGTCCATGAGCTAGTGACACCAGATTTTGGGTAGAGATATGTTTAAACTTCCGCATTTTGATTTCATTTTATTGAACTTAAAGTCTTCCGCACTTATTTAATTATTTTTTAGTATTTTTATATTATTGAGGTTGATTAGAGAATGTTTAGAGTTTGGCTGGCCTAGCTCCGTTAGTAGGCGCCATCACGGCTCCCGATGATGGGAAATCTAGGTCGTGACAAGTTGGTATCAGAGCTCTAGGTTACATAGGTCTCGCTACTCACGGACAAACTAGGTAGAGTCTGAGGGATCGGTACGGGGACGTCTGTATTTATCCCCCCAGAGGCTACAGAGTTAGGAAAATTTTACTTTGTTCTTTCTTGTCGTGCGATTTTGTTTCTCAAATACTGATTGTCTTTCTACTCTGTTCATTTGCAGATGGCAAGAAAACGTGCTTCTTCTTCTACCGCGTAGCAGCTCGAGCTCCCAGCAGCAGCTCCTGTGAGGGGCAGAGGCCGAGGCAGGGGCAGAGCTCAGCTTCGGGCAGCAGTTCCAGAGGTGGAGCCTCATACTGACTATGATGAGGAGGTTCCAGCCCCAGCAGCTCCAGTAGGCCCAGATCAGGTCCCAAGAGGGGTCATGTTCACCCCAGATCTTCAGGATGCTCTAGTCAGATTGGCAGGCTTCATGGATAGTGTCACTAGAGCAGGTTTGCTGCTAGTAGCACCTGCCATTTCTCAGGCTGGATGAGGGGTTCAGACTCTTGCTACACGTACTCCGGAGCAGGTAGCTCCCCAGACTCACGTCCTAGTGGTTCAGCCGACAGTGGCAGCTCAGATAGGTATTACAGCTCAGGCCGTCGGTGGAGCGGCTATGTCTTCAGATGCTTTGTGGAGACTTGGTCGGTTCTCCAAGCTCTTCACCACCACTTTCAGCGGTGCTTCATCAGAGGATCCACAGGATTTTCTATTCAGCTGTCATGAGATTCTTAGGACTATAGGTATAGTGGAGACCAACGGGGTCGATTTTTGCACCTTCCGGCTTGCAGGGTCTGCCAAGACTTGGT
>MU748050.1:16723-28143 GCA_026770625.1 Nicotiana glauca | reverse complement strand
GGAGTGGTTGGCGGAGATTTATATCAGGGAGATCGTCCGGTTGCATGGTATTCCAGTTTCTATCATCTCAGACAGGGGCACTCAATTTACCTCGCGGTTCTGGAGAACAATGCAGCAGGAGTTAGGCACTCGAGTGGAGTTGAGCACGGCATTTCACCTCCAGACGGACGGACAGTCCGAGCGCACTATTCAGATTTTGGAGGATATGCTTCGGGCGTGCGTGGTTGAGTTTGGAGGGTCATGGGACCATTTCCTGCCACTGACGGAGTTTGCTTATAACAACAGCTATCAGTCCAGCATTCAGATGATGCCGTATGAGGCCTTATATGGTAGTAGATGTAGATCTCCAGTAGGTTGGTTCGAGCCGGGTGAGGTCAGATTATTGGGTACAGAGATGGTTCAGGATGCAATGGAGAAGGCTAAAGTATTTCAGGACAGACTCCGTGCAGCCCAGTCCAGGCAGAAGAGTTATGCGGACAAGAAGGTTCGTGATGTGGCATATATGGTTGGTGAGCGGGTTTTACTTCAGGTCTCGCCTATGAAGGGCGTCATGAGGTTTGGAAAGAAAGGGAAGTTGAGTCCGAGATTTATTGGGCCTTTTGAGATATTGAGGCAAGTTGGGGAGGTTGCTTATGAGCTTGCCCTACCTCCCAGCCTAGCCGGGGTTCATCCAGTATTTCATGTTTCGATGCTCCGGAGATATCATGGTGATCCGTCACACGTGTTGGATTTCAGTTCAGTCCAACTGGACAAGGATATATCTTATGTTGAGGAGCCAGTGGCCATTTTGGATAGGCAAATCAGAAAGCTGAGGTCAAAGAACATCGCTTCAGTGAAGGTCCAGTGGCGGGGTCAGCCGGCTGAGGAGGCAACTTGGGAGACCGAGCGGGATATGCGCAGCCAGTACCTTTATCTTTTTGCTACTTCAAGTATGTTCTCTATGCTCGTTCGAGGACCAACGAATGTTTAAGTGTAGGAGGATGTAACGACCCGGCCGGTTGTTTTTGGAATTCACGCCCCGGTTCCCTATTAACTGCTTTCCCTAAGTTCATTTATGCTATTTTGGTTTGCCGGAACGTTCGGTATTAGGATTCGGAGTGTTTTGGGACACTTAGTCCCTAAATGAGAGCTTAAGAGTTGAAAAATGATCCGTATTCGGAGTAGTGCGAACACGACCTCGGAATGGAAATCCGACGGTTCCGTTAGCTTCGTTAGGTGATTTGAGGGTTGGGAGCGTGTTCAGAATGTTATTTGGAGGTTCGTAGCTCTTTTAGGCTTAAAATGCCGAAGTTTGAATTTTTGAAGTTTCCAGTCCGATAGTGAGTTTTTGATCCAAGGGTCGGATTTAAATTCCGAAAGTTGCTATAGATCCGTCATGTCATTTGGGATGTGTGTGCAAAATTTCAGGTCATTCGGGCAAGGTTTGTTTAGGTTTTTTATCGAAAGCGTATTTGGTTAGAATTTGAAGTTCTTAGGCTTGAATCCTTGATTTAATTGGGTTTCCAGCATTGTTTTGGGTGATTTAAGGATTGGTACAAGTTCGAAGAAGGTATTAGGTGGTATTGGTGTCTTTGGTTGGGGTCCCGGGATAATTTCGGATGCTCAACGGGTTAATTTTTGGAAGTTAGAAGGAAATTTGCAGCAAGCTTCTGCGGCTTGGGAACCGCAGAAGCGGTTCCGCAGAAGCGGCCTTTGCGCTGCAGAAGCTATTTCGCTCCTCCTCCTCTGAGACCGCAGAAGCGGCTTTGAAGATGCATAAGCGGAGTCGCAGGAGCGACCTGGGTACCGCAGAAGTGGAAGCTGGGCTTCCCTCCAATTTCCGCAGAAGCGAAATATTTTCCGCATAAGCGGAGACGCAGAAGCGGCTTGTTAATCGCAGAAGCGATTTTGAGGCTTTCCCTCATAGACCGCAAAAGCGGTCGTTGTTCTGCAGAAGCGGGACCACAGAAGCAGTCCCTTGTCCGCAGAAGCGGAATTGCCTGGGCAGTACTTAACATTTTCGAAACGAGGGTTCTTCTATTTTTATCAAAAACAATAGTTGGATAGCTCGGTTTTGGGAGACTTTTCGAAGGATTTTCAGAGGCAACGATTAGGTAACGATTCCTTACTCCCTTATGATTAATACCCACTAATCTAACCTCAAATTAAACTTTAATTTCGGATTTTTGAATGAAAATTGGGATAAAGTTCTTAGACCTAATTGTGAGGATTTGAGGGGGCATTGACCTCCGATTTGAGAGATTTTTATATGGTTAGACTCGTGAGAGTACGAGGATTCTGAAAATGTAAAAATTATTCGATTTTGAGATGTTGGCTCGATGGGCAATTTGGTCATTTTACCTATTTTTGTGCCCTAGTTTTAATTTTATTAGTGGAATCACTTAATTGCAATATTATTTACAAAATGATATTGAATAGATTTAGGCTATTTGGAGTCGGATACTCGTGGCAAGGGTATCGTTCCCTAGTTGATTTTGCACCGTTTCGAGGTAAGTGGCTTGCCTAACCTTGTGTGGGGGGCCTCTTCCCTTAGGACTTCTTATGTGTTGACTTACATGCCTTGTACGCGAGGTGACGAGCGTGTACTTGTGCAAATTGTTGAAAATCCACTTTACTTGAAATGCTCAAACTGTGTTTTCTCCGTTATTTGACTGACTTCAATGCAAGATTAAAATTTTGTTAGTTATAAAAGCATGACTAGATAGAATTTACTGCTTAATTGCTTAATTTCCTTAATTGAAATTTACGTGAAGTATGTTAGGCCAGAATTTAACTGTTACTTGTATTTATGTATTCCATTCTCTGAATATTTTCCCGATTTTGTTGTGTTTTTACATTGGAACTACGGGTTCAATTCCCGGGAGATCCTTGCTATTGATATTATGGACTACGGGTTCAGTTCCGGGGGGATCCTTGCTATTGATATTATGGGCTACGGGTTCAATTCCCGGAAGATCCTTGCTATTGATATTATTGACTATGGGTTCGATTCCCGGAAGATCCTTGCTACTGATATGATGGACTACGGGTTCAATTCTCGGGAGATCCTTGCTATTGATATTATGGACTACGGGTTCGATTCCCGGGAGATCCTTTGCTACTGATATGATGGACTACGGGTTCAATTCCCAGGAGATCCTTTGCTAATGATATGATGGACTACGGGTTCAATTCCCGGGAGATCCAAATGGACAGTTGAGGAGTACTTGTTGTGTTATTTTCCTTACTTAGTTTAATTGTCATTGACTTGTAGCTTTTATCCTGTTTTATTGTTATTTCAGATAATTTCCTGATTTACACTGCTCATTATTGTTATTATATTTTATTCTCAGTAGGGCTCTGACCTTCCTCGTCACTACTCAACCGAGGTTAGGCTTGACACTTACTGAGTACCGCTGTGGTGTACTCATGCCTCTTCTGCGCATGTGTTTTCATGTGCAGATCCAGGTACTTCTGGTCGGACTTTCTATCAATGATCCAGGCGATACGTTCGGAGACTTGAGGTATATTCTGTCGCGTCCGCAGACCGAAGAGTCTCCTTCTACTCTATCTTATAGTTAGCAGTTCCATTTCATGTGTTCAGTTGCGTAGACATTTCTGGATGTTAGAGCCGTAACTTATGTTCTTTTAGCCTGTGTTGCCCGTGAATTTTCGGGTCTTTGGGAGAGTTTT
Source organism: Nicotiana glauca (assembly GCA_026770625.1). Lineage (NCBI taxonomy): Eukaryota > Viridiplantae > Streptophyta > Magnoliopsida > Solanales > Solanaceae > Nicotiana > Nicotiana glauca. The sequence continues at coordinate 24,471 of MU748050.1, read as the reverse complement.
AAATTGCTAAGTGTTAAAGTGTATGTGCCAAGTGGCAACTATACTCATTGTTTGCGTTATTCAGTTTTGATTATAAATTTCGCAGATTGTTATTACTTCCGCAACGTGTTAGGCTTACCTGGTCGCGAAGACTGGGTGCCGTCATGACGTGTTCACAATTGGTGAACTAGGGTCGTGACATTGCGGATTCGCGTGAACTCAATAGATTTTGTCCAAACAGTGTAACTTCAAAATATTTACTAAATATCTATAAATGTTTGAATGTGAACTCAATTACTATTTAAAATTTACTCGAGATCATTATAGTAACCCATAAGTGTTAAATTGTGTATCCTCCTCTGCAGATAGTTAAAGAGAGACAACAATAATTTAAACTCATATGCTTATGATAAAGACTATTACATATCTTTAAAAAAAACATGCGAAAACTTTTAAAAGGCAGATAATATGAATTGGAGATATTATATTTGTTGCTAAATGTAAATGACCATACAATTGTAACAAGGGAAAAAGATTTACTTCATCCTCTCTCAACTCTCTATATAGTAACTAATCTCTTACTATTATAACAATACTAAAATCAATTAGATTTGAAATATACTGTCTTTGTTTTTCCTCATTTGTAGGGAAAGAAATGAACAATTTAATATATTGTTTGATTTATAGGTGACAAGAAATATTATAATGGGAATAATTGCATGCACTTTTCCTATTCCCTTCTCCTTTTGATTTCTTTGTCTCTTTGTCTTTCTTTAGCTCACTTTTTCCTTTTCTTTTTCTTTCCTATCTTATTATTTTTATCTCAGTGGGAACCTGATTCTCTCTCTCTCCTTTTTTTTTTTTTTTTGTCTTTTTACTATCTCTCTAGTCAAAAAGTATATAATGATTTCAAAATGAGTAGTACTTTTGCTTTCTTTTTTAGTACTATGAAATATTAGGCATTATTCCCAAAGTGAACTCCAAATTAGGCTTCTTTGGACTTGCTTCTGTTATAGTTGATGAGCTCACTTCTGTTGATATTCCCTCATAGCTTAAGCATTTTGCTTCCATATTGTCTTTCTGCTGTAATTTTTTTTTTTCAAACAAAAAAAATTAAAAAAAATGAATTAGTAATAAGAAAGAATAATAATAAGTAGACACAAGAGAAGTGAGTGTGAATAAAGGAATAAAAAAGGACAGACTTATATTTTGAGGAATATATGTAATAATGATTAACCCTGCATCCCTGTTACTGATACACTGCATGTATATATGTACTTCTATCCAAGAATTAAAATATTTTTTTTTGTAACTATGTTGTTCAAGTTAGCTGACGCGCATCTCGACTAATTTCATGAGATATCTTTTAACTTTTACTATCACAAGTATCAGATAATTTATCCACAAATACTTGTACATATTAGAAAAATATTATACCCTAACCATGCATTAGGAACATAAAATTAAATACGCATCTATAGTTTCATAAGCTTAATTCATCAAAAGCAAAATAAAGAAACTAGGATTTTGACTATTAATTTAGGAATTTAAATTATATATATTGACTGACAGTGTAAAAAGTAATTTATATAATTAGTTTAATATGCAATAGCAAGTCAATTACTAGTTTTAATTACCAAGTCATCCACTAATGCTAGTCATAGACAATTTAGTACAAGTACTTACCTTTATAAGAATGTGTAAATATTTTTTGTATATAATTATTCAATGCATAGTAATTAAATTTTCTAAGTTTAATTTTGATATATTGACAGTGTACAGTTTGTAAACTAGAATAATAATAATAATAATAACAGTACCTCTAGAGAAGATATGTTTCCTGGATAATCTCCTTTTTTATTGCCATGCAGCTGCCAACTTTCCCTGCTATATAACACAAATATTGCCAATTTTCAAGAGAATATTTTTCCATCAGTGGACTCCATGCATGCAAAATAAAGAAAAAGTGAGACTGAGAAAACAGAAAGCTATCTTTTTGTATGTCTTATTTATATCTTCATTTTATCTTTTTCTATACTCTTTTCATCATCTTATGATTTCCCCTTTTGCTAAAATAAAAATTAAATAATACACCCATGTGAAGGAAATTTCTATTCTTATATTAATATATGGCCATAGCCCTTTGCCATTGACACAAAAAAAAAAAAAAAAAGGGGACAGACCGACCAGTGCACAAAATATTTTGCATTCATGCGAGATCCGAGGAAGAGTCGCACCCCAAGAATTGTAGTGTAGACAACTTACCCTAATACAAGTATTAATGTTATCTTTTACAGCCCGAGCCCATGGCCTATAGATCATATATCAAATTAAATTTTATTTTAATAATTAAAATATGGAATTAGCTTTGACACTAAGTTTCCTAGTAAAGGGTCTTTCTTTCAAATACTTTATCTGAGCCCACAATATCCACAGGAAAGTTATATGCGTATCTTTTTAGGTTGATTTTTTTCATTTTGGTATATTTCTACAGATTTAAGTTGTATACAGACAGCATATATAAAGATTGGCATAGGAAATTCACTTCTTAGGCCTATGCTTCTTAACAAACTACAAATTTTCAACCTTTCTAAAACTTGAAAACAAGTATTTAATTTTCAGATTTTAGTCCTTTTTTTTTAATTGCAGAAATAACTATAAAAGGGAACATAGGAGTTTGTAATTCATCTTCTTCTTTTTTCCCTATGTGGTTCCTACAGATTTTTGGAGGTGTAAAAGTGATTTTTTTTACTGGACACGCGTGGTTGTTCTTAATTTTCTCTCGTTATTACAATAACAATAACAACAATTAATTAAGCCTCACTTTTAAGTTAGTCAGGGCGGTCATATGAATTTTCACTAGCCATTTTACATTTGTTAATTTTTTTTAAAACTCTATCCTCTCATTAGTTCTAGAGTTTCAAGCATAAATAGACTTTGAAAAGAAAAAAGGAGAAGAAATAACAAGAGTATATAACAATAATTACTATGCCTTAATCTGAAATGTATGAGTATATATATCTATAATGATTAATTAATCTGAATATAGAAATATTTACCTTGAAGAGTTACTCCAAAGACCACGATAATTATCTTTCTCTTGTCGTCCACCTTGTTGACCTGATAATTCAGACTTCCCTGAATTTTGAAAGTCAAACACTAATTCCTCTGAATTATTATCCCCAGATGATCCATGATCAAACACCTCCGATTGGCCTAAAAACGTTCAAAGAGAAATTAGAAATGAGTTTTTACAGCAGTCTCAAAGTAATACTATAATAATAATTGGATTCGCAATAAAAAAAATTATAGGTATTTAGTAAATATATTTATTTATATATAAAATCAAAAATAAAATTATTGAATTCACGTGAATCGGTAACCAACACTCTAGATCTGCCCTGCTAGCTAGTACTCATACTTTATACTAGTAAGATTTATTCTTAAAAATACCTTGTGCTGAACAATTAGTCATAACGGAATTAAAACACAATCAATATTTATGTTACTCGAATTTTTCAAAAATATAATCAGGTCGTGCTGGTTTGTCCAAAAAAGCATTATTTTTATAGCATTCGACACGTATGCGGCAATATTTTTTATAATCCGTGCCACGTAGCTTTCTAGTACTCGTGTTTTAGTAATATTATTCTTAAATATACCTTATAATGAACAATCAGTTTAAACGAATATATATATATATATATATTAGTCATACAAAAATTAGACTGTATTTTGCACCTGAAGAAGCTGCTCCAGCTGCTGCTTTATCAGTTGTCTTCACCGTCCGATACATCTGCAAAGTTATACCAACAGTTGATAAGCAACATAATACAAAATTATCATGTTTAACTTTTATGATAGTGAAAAAGAAGTTAATTCTATCATATTATCTAAAAAATAATAATATGTAACCGTTCATATAAGCAAGACTAGTATAACATATGAAAAATAAGTCAAATTATTTGCTATAATATGTTAAAGTACATTGATATTGCAAATGTATACTATTATGCTCAGCGGCGGACATAGAATTTTTACGTGACGGGGCACATTATTCTGCTTAGCCAGTGCCCCCCTAAAATCTTTTAGTGTTCAGGGTGTCAACTGCTTTAAATTAACCATTTTCAAGGTATATAAATATATATACAAAATTTCATTCGAAGTTTACGGGGTCCGGAGACCCCTCACCCATACACATAGGTCCGCCTCTGACTATGCAGAGGCGAACTCAGGATTTTGAGGTGACGGGGCACATGAGCGAACTGCTCAACCAGTACCCCGTTGGACTTTTGATTTTAGGGGTTGCAAGCAAAATATATGATCGGTTTTAACAAATATATACTTATATATTCAAAAACTTTGCTGAAATTAACGTGGTCCGGTGACCTCTATTCCCGAAGCATAGGTCCGCCTCTGATACTATATAAGTTAATATCCTAAAATATAACCACATGTTATTTTTTTTATTTTGTAAAGTAACGCCAAAAATCATATAGTACATAACATATAGGGGATTTTGGGGATGGAATAAAATTCAGAAAGGGCTTTTTCACTATGTCATGATAGCTGTTTGTACTTTCTTACTATTAGCCATATTTTTCCTTCTGTAAAAAATCAAGAGGAGAATAGTACTTGCACCAGAAATTTTAATTATAAATGGTCCTAAATGCTGGTTATTATAGTGAAATTAAAAACAAGAATTTAAGTTATATATTTTGACATTGATAGTGTATTTTGTTTTTAACATTATTAGTGCAGTAATGTATTATAGTAACCAGTATTTGTTACATCTTTTTACGATGCTAAAAATTGACTTGCACTGTGCAATTATATTATTGTAGATTAATATAACCTACAAAATCATATTGTATAATGTACATAATTTTAATTCTAAAAATAAATAAATATTAAATTTGAACTTATTCAATGTTAAAAACCTTAGAGGTTGAACCCGTCAAATATCAATCCTGATTACAAGGGGAGCTATGTTGGGTTAAGGGTGGTCAATTGACTACTGTTCGTCGAAAATTACATTGTGTATATAGGTAAAATATTAGGTTTTAGAGATATATAACGTATATTGAACATCCTTTGTTAGGGAATTTTTTCCTCTTCGTTCAAGTTTGAACACCATTAAAAATAAATTACTGATTTCGCCATTGCACATACCTCCACCTCCACCCCACCCCCAAACAACTCTCCCCCCACCCCCCAAACCACCAAGGCATAATGACTCTTCTCCATTCCCTAAGACTTTTGCAGTTTAAGATAATCTATAAACTGAGGTGTCCGATGTTATTATTGATGAATCATTATGAATAAGACTTTCTCTCTCTCTTTCTCCTTTTATTGAACTGAGTCTTTCTTCTTTTTTCCTTTTCTTTTACTTACTAGAAATTGTACTGCTACTACATCAGTTTACGTGAATAAATATATGGTTCATTATCCCAGGCAAAATAAAGCTGCAAAAATAGGGTTGCAGAACCATCAGATCTACTAAGTAGAAAAAGAAGCTCTGAGAATTTTGATAGACAAAAAAAAAAAAAAAAAAAAAAAAACTTTACAAAAATGTCCTACATTAAAACGAGGCATTGGAATTTGAAATGTCTGTGGAAATAAACATCTTTCTGATCGATGATCGATGTAGGCTATTGTTCAAAGTACTAAAGAAAACCATATATAGCCTTTTGTTAAGACTCCAAAAAAGATAATTTTACTCAAACATAGTACTATTACTATTGCAATTTGAAAACTTAACCTTTTTTCAAGACTCCAACAACACATTATTATTTGGACATCAAAATGAAGAGACAGACCCTTCGGACGGCCGACTTGGTTGAGCAGGAGACTTCCTAAGTGGGAGGTCTAGAGTTCGAAACTCACTTGTATTTGAGTCTATCGCACGAGGTTTGCCTAATGTGATTTATTCTCTTGTGCAATTTGCAGGCTATACAAGAGCAGGGTTTACCCTGTGCGATCCGAAGGAAAGCGGCTGCGAATTCGCTTGTTAACCAAAAAAAAAAATGAAGAGGACTTGTACAAGAATATAATATACCTGTAAATGGGATTTAACATGTGCCAAGGTGAGATCTTTCACATCCATAAGCTCAAGAACTGACTTGGGTGTTGCTCCTACATCCCCAAACAAAAACAAAAATAAAACATTGTTAATTAAACTCATAATATCTAGGTTTTCTCAGAAAGATTAAACACTACACTCTAACAATAACCGTCCATAAAGACAGATCAATAATCTGAATAATAAGATAAAAATTTTACCAGAATATGATAAATTATAGCACTATTATATACTCTATCCGTTTCGATTTATGTGTACTTATTTCCTTTTTAGTCCGTGCAAAAAAGAATGAAATTTTTCCCTATTTGGAAACAATTTACCTTTATGCAATGATTTATAGTCACACAAAATATATGTGCTTCATTTTACACTACAAATTCAAAAATCTTCTATCTTTTATTAAACTCCGTGCCCAATCAAATGGATGGGTTCACAGAGAGAGTATAAGTTAAGTTATTTTTCAGTGAGTTTAACTTTTTTATACCGACATTAAACAGTGAAAAATAATTTACACAATCAAATCACTTAGATAGCGGTCCATAAAAATTGGGATAAGTAATGTAACCTAAAAAATAAAACAGATTACTCATTACAACAGGTTTAAAAAAACATAAACCATATCAAAGACCGTGTATATAAGCTAAATCCTTTCCCAATAATAATGAATTAAAGATAAAACAAATATTTAAGCAGAAAAAACCTACTTTCATGTCCACCCAAAAGCTCAACAGCATGAATAAAACGAGCATGAAGAGTGCTAGTCCACCTCATTCTTGGAGCTCTCATACTTCTTTTAGCTGGAAATCTTGACATAAATCTTGATCTAATTAGCCCATTTTGATGATGATGATGATGACTGGACACAAAATGGCTATGGCTATTTGGTGAAGAGATTGTATGGTTATAATTGAAAGAACTAACAGAAGATGGTATAGGTAATGTAGTTGTAGTATTAATATTATCATATGGAAAATGAGGGTTTTGATCATAAACTGGAACTCCTCTTATAGGGTTTAGTACTTGATTTTGATGTAAAGATTGGATGAAATTGGTGTTTGTGTTCTGAAGATGATGAAAATATTGGCTAGAGTTAGGTTTTGGATTAATATTTGATGATAAAGATAGCTCAAAACAAGAAGAATTATTGATATTATTAATATTATTGGATGAGTTTCTTGATTCCAAAGCTCTTTTCCAAAAACCTAAATCCATTTCTTGATCTTCATTAGTACTATTACTTGTACTTCTCTTCCATGATGATGATGATGATGATGAGGGTTTGTTATTTGGAGGGCTAATTTGTAGGGATAAGTCCGGTTGCGCCGGGAATAACTCCATTTTTTTTTCAAGAAATAAGAATATACAGAATTAGTAACGAGAAAAATAAGACAGATTACGAATTACGAATAACTCATGATCTTTCCTCCTTTTCAACCTTGTTTGTTGTTTCTTGTGTTTGTAAGTAGGTTATAATAAGGACTATTTTATCAATAGTATATATGAGTAGTGTAAAGATAAGTAAGAGAGAAAATTTGGGATTTTCTTGAAATGGGGTTTGATGATGATCAATTGAAGGAGAGTGAGTAGTTGTTGGGATTTGAGATTGAGAGAGAAAGGGGAGGAAGAAATGACAAGGTGTATGAAGTGAATGGTTGTTTCTTTTGTGTGAAGTATATTTGAGAAAATG
>MU748050.1:3718-15725 GCA_026770625.1 Nicotiana glauca | reverse complement strand
ACAGTAAGATGAAAAGGAAGAAAAAAGATGAGGAGAAAAAGAAAAAGTAAAATGAGTTTTGGAACTTTGGTTCCTTTTTACTCTTTTTCCCTTTTTAACTTTTTGATTTTAACCCTAGCATTCTTTTGGGAAAGAAAAGGAATATTTTTGTGCAAGCTTTTATATGTGCATTTGTCCCTCAATAATTCACATTTACCTTTTTAATAAAAGTATTAAGTTTTTATAACTTTAAGATGAGTTTAAAGTCAGTGCACCAATAGTATACAACTTATTTTTACACTAATATGATTATACATATAGGAACACGGTAACTAACTATAATAATTGTAATTCGGTAACCTAAAAAATAAATAAAATAACTTGTAATAACCGATTAAGAAAATACTAATAATGTAAAAAGTATATATAATGTCATTGTATATAAGTTAATCTTTACTTTAATTAGAAACCAAATGGTTGTTGAAGCGCCTATATCAAATTAATATTTACTACATGAAAACAATGATTAGACAAAAAATTGCAAGTACTAATTACTGCTAAATCATCTAACAATCATTGTCATTATGATAATCCCTAATTAGAATCATTTATCTTACTGTTTCTACTCTATCAGAAAGTTTATTCAAAAGAGAAAATTACCCTTTAATTTTTAGTTTGCTCTTTATCATTTTAATTCAGATATAAGATATTCTAATCCTCCATAGCTATATGTCACTTTTGTTCTATTTAGTATATGTCTTTTGGTATGACTGGAAATATTTAATTTAAATTATTTCCCGAAAAAATAATTCCAGTAGAAACTTTGTTTTACTACCCAATACTCTCTAAAATTAAATATAAAAACTATTTCAAATGGACTACCCAAGAATAGCTAAAAAAAACTATTTTTTTCCTTTTAATAAAGAATATTTTTCGAAAAGGTTTTTTGTTGTTTGTTTGCAAGAAAAAAAAATGTTTTTTTGAGAATTTTTTTTCTTCGTACCAAACACACACATTTAGTTCGTAAAAATTTGAAATGATTTTAAAACTATTTTACTCATAAATAGGCTAAACCTTTAATTTGTCTTACTCAATGCGAATAATTCAGATTAATAGAATTTTAATGTGAGTATCGAATATCGAATCAAAAATAAAACAAAGAATTATTTAGCAACAACTACTACATATAGGTATGCAGATACAGAATAAGGTAAATAAATGATATTATGCTTCAAAAACTTGCCTAAAAGAGTCATAACAATCTTACAATTTTACAGAGAGACACATTAACTTATCTTTAGCAAGATTGCTCGACTTTGTTAGGTAATGTTTATCCTTTAATGTGAGACGTTCCGGAACCGGATTTAGTCGGGCTCTAATGCAAGTACTGAATATCGGGTAAGATACCAAAATAAAAGGAACCAGACACTTTTTCCCTCCTTTTATCATAATAGTGGTGTTTCGTCAAAACTAGTTCGGGAACACCTCGATAATTTTACCCGAAATTTATTGTATACATGCCACCATCATAAGTACTATAAGTAATTTTAACCACTAATGTTGACAGATAAAATTAAATCAGCAATAATCTCGTCTAAAATCTGAAATTTATTTTTCCATAATTTTCGCGTGGAGCTCGGATTTTGAGAATCAAATCTCTTAATTTTGACAATGAATTCGGACATATAGAATTTTATGTTTCGTGAAATTAAATTTATATATTTAAAAATTACATAAAAATATTATAAATCACAATAATTAACAATTCGAAATATCTAAAAGTCATATGAACGTTGCGATCCAATAAAAACTTGTTTGACTCTTGAAATCCGAGCTCTGCCACATAAGTTGCAAATACCCCACTTTATGTCGAAATTTCTCTTTGAAGTTTTTATAAACTTTCTATTTATATAAAGATTAAAGGGTATTTCTCATTTGAGGTATGAACTTAACTATCTATATATATAAAGATTAAAGGCTATTCTTTTCAACTTGAGAATGAAATATCGATGTTTAAAACCAAAGCAATATATTCTTTAAATTAAAGATATGAAGTAAAAACAAAGGGAAAATATTTTACTTCCCCTTCTTTATTCTTAAAAAGACAAGAATAAACGTAAACGTAACTAGAGTTATAATTATTGCAATGACTATTTATTTGGTTCTTCACTAATGGTCCATTATATTTACTAGATATAAATGATTGGTCCTATTACTATATTCAATTTGCATGGAGAAAACGTAAGTCCGAATCAATCGTTTTCACAATAAGAATATTAAATTAATTCAATATATATTGACCAATTGAAAAAAGGAGAATAATTAAAAAGTGTTTAATCATGGGGGGACGTTTATATAAAATCAAGCAATTTAATATTAAAAGAACTAAATTGTAAAGTTGTTGTCTATTGTCCCTTTTTGTATCAATTGTTTAGTAAATAAGCCATTTTTATTTCTCTTTCAATTGATGGAACTTTTATACCATAATCTAATAAATTCTTTTAAGCAAACTGAATTGAAATTCTTATGGGAAACCGTTAGACCACAGTCTAAAAATTTCGTATGTTATTTATAAACGTTAGATCACGGTTTAATATTTTGTGAACAAACTGAAAATTATATGAGCAAATATTAAATTTGAGTCTATCATTGTTCATAAGGGATAATTTTTTGAAGGATTATGTTTGTATAACTTTTTTAAAATAGGAATAAAATCTAAATATGAGCCTAAAAAGGGGACATTCTTGTAAACCAACCTACTAAATTAAAGTAAGAGTATATATGTCGCTTAACCACGATTAATTGACAAAATTAAAATTTATATACAAGATACGTATCTTGAATTAATTGGTTTAACATAAAGACTAATCATAAATAAAAAAAATTCAAGTATACATTTACCCTTAACTCCATCTCTCTCTCTCTCGTTCGATAAAACTTATCCACACCAGATGTTTGTCTCAAATAAATAGATTTATGATTTTGTATAAACACCCAAAGATTTTATCTACCCCGCCCTTCCAACCCATCTTTTTCTCCCTCATTTAACGGACGGTCAAACTCTCAACTAACATCCTTTATTAGGCATTAATATTCAAGCCCTCAATCTCCATTTTCAATAGCTAGGCCATGCTATTTGGATTTTTTACTACACTGTCAAAATTGGATTAATTAAAAGGAAGTACAGGGACCTTGTTTTATGCCCAAGAATTTGAAGATTTTTGACAAGAGGCGGAGCTACGATTCGGCAGTCGAGAGAGCATCATAACATTTAGTATAAATTTATGATTGCTTATAAAGATTGATACGGTGGCCTATGTTAATATATGACTATTTCTTGAAGATATTCGCAAGTTAAATAAATTTTTTGTCGAAATTTTCGAGTGCCCGTGACACCTCAACTCATCACGTGTGTTCACCTCTGTTTCTATGTATTCTTGTTACAAATGAATTTGTGTCCCTAAAGGATATTATTTAGAGATAAATTACGAATTCTATAATATTATAAATAATAAAAGTGGTTCGCGTAAAACCTATGGAATAAACTTTCAACGTACGAAATTGCATGTTTTAATTAGCAAAGAGTAGCTTGAGTATTGGCCATTATGTTGAGAGTTAAATTTATTTTATTAATTTAATGTAGAGACAGCATGTGTACATTTTACAATTTAATGCAGCTAATTAAGTTTATGGTTTTCTAGAGTCTAAGGAAGAGTATCATTTGTCTCTTGCTCATGTACGAAGGTAGACTAGAATGAAATAATTTATTTAATACACTGATTTGCCTGGAAAATTTTAATTTTAATGTGATCAAACCCAACTCAGAATATTATTTTATATGTCTAAAATAGAAGACAAGAAAGTCAAAGGTTCTAAAAGACTTGCTATTTCAAGGAAAATTATTCATTGCACTTCCAATTTTAATTTTTTTATTAAATCCCCAAAGAAAATTGAATAAAATATTTTAAAATGTCAATGCAATTTAATCAAATATATGGTAGGTTATTAGTCTATTTTTTCATGTTTATCGTAGTAGGTTTAATAAAAGCTTTATCAATTATTAACTATTTGTATGTCTATTTAACCTAATAATTTTAAAATATTTACAGAATCAATGCACTTTTTTTTTACCTAGCAAAATATTAATTGTAATTACAAGTTGGAATTCCTGGAGTTCCCGACAGCATTGGAAGCAACGTACAGACACAGATTAAGAAAAATCATAAATTAATCTAAGATCAATTTTTCAATTAATTTTTGTGATTCAAAATATTTAACTTAATATCGTGGAACCGATCAATACGGGAAAAAAGAATATTAGAAGACTGACAACATTGGTTTCTGCAGGAAATTGAATTAATCTCAAATAGAAATCAGTAACAATAAGCAAAAGAATTCTAATTATTAAGACAAGGTGTTATCCCACCACCTATATTCATTGATTTGTAAAATTGTTATCTCGATATTTTATACTCTTTCTTATATATAGTAGATTGCTCATCTTCGACTATGGACATAAATCAATTGACAGAACCACGTTAAATATTTGTGTTATTTTTGATATATTTTATTGTTGATGGTATACTTTATTAGTTTTCGTATGCCATCTGATTATTTTTATTCTAAAAATAGCATCAGTTAATTATGAACAAGTAGTATATTGAGGTAAAAATAACACATCAATTAATCATAATTTAATGATTGTATACGTGGTTTAGGGTAAATACTAATTATAAGAAAGTTTTTTATTCAATCTTGTTCATTAGCTATATGGTTCAAGGTTATAAAATCACCAGTAAGAGTTATGGTAGAGTAGAGTAGTACTCGTTTAACTTTAATTAGATATTTTGTTTTGACATTTGAATGTAGAGTTGTTTTTATTTATGGGCGTTTTATTTTTAGTATGTGATTTTTCAGCGCAAACTTAAATTTAATCGGACCCTTATATGTATACGTTAAAAAAACGTGGCATCAATGTCAACTATTCCTCGATATATTGAGAATTAGAATCATATATTCCAAATTTTAAGGGAATTCTAGAAGGAAGAAAAAATGTACTAGCTTGTAAGCATTCAAGTTTGGCTGTAATTACGAATTGTTTTAATTTTTTCATGCTAATTCTTAGCTTCCCAATACATTTGATTATAGATTATGGTAGAGACACAAAAAGGAATATTACATTAATACCGTTATTGTTTCAATGTACAAGCAATTATATCATATTCTAAATGTGATTATTTTTATCATGAGATCCGTTTATTCCTCGCAAAATTAGACAAAAAAATTATATAAAAGATTTTTAAACTATACGATAACTATATGTACTCAAACACAAGTGACGTTGGAAAAGAAGTACTATCACATAGTTTGATATTCTGTTATAATCGTAAAATTATGCTCGTGTGACCTATAAGTCACAATTTCAAGAAGTGGAATCAGCATTGATATTTGCATAAAGGTAAACAACCTACATCACACCCCTTAGGTTGCAGTCCGTTGTTGGACCCTACGTGGACGCGTGCGGGATGTTCCGCGCGTTTTCTTTTTTTGTCTAGGCTAGCTTGATATTCTTGTAACGATACGAAATTGCCTCCATCGGGATCGCGATGGCGCCTAACAACGCATTCGATATGCACGCCAACGTTAGAATTTTATTCACCTTTTTTCCTTACATTTCATAGATTAACATTAGCAAAACTAAATCAAGTTGAAATAAATGCGAAAGTACGTAAATAACATGTTATCTATATACTATTAACAATACCATAATTGTTGCTACTCAGAAACTGGTGTCACAATCCACGAACATACTATGAATATCTACAACACTGGTCTGAAAGAAATTATATCTATATCGAGAGAAAAGAAAACAAGAATGTAGAAACAAAAGAGGGGATATCAGGGCCTGCGGACGCCGGCATGACTACCTTGGGTCTCTTGGGTGAAATATCTACAATTGACCTCTCGATAAGCCACTACCAACTCCAAAATCTGCAAAGAAAGTGCAGAGTACAATATCAGTATAATCGACTCCATGTACGGGTAAGTGCCGAGCCTAACCTCGACGAGTAGTGACGAGGGTACGTCGGGGCATTTACCATATAACCTGTATACAGTATATAATAAAGCGAAAGGAAGTACGGGACAAAATGAAATAGTGACTTGCAGCAAAAATGAATACGGGAACTCAAATATATTATCAGTACCCAGTTATAACCAATCTCTAAGTGAGTTACAAAACTACAGAATAAATTCACAATAGAAGAAGGATACATAACAACAAACCGATGCGGTGCACATCCCGATCCCACCATATAATCAGTAACAATATGAACATTCACTCTTATTGCTCCGTATCAATCCACCCTAATTTCTCCTGTTGCGGCGTGCAACCCGATCCCACCGTACAATAACAATCCACCCTTATTACTCCTCAATACATCACCCTTATTCCTCATGTTGCAGCGCTCAACCCGTTCCCACCAAACAATCACATTTCACTCTTATTCCTCCTCAATATATCACTCTTATTTCTCCTATTGTGGCGTGCAACCAGATCCCACCATATCAGTACCAATCACACAATAAGAACAGAAATTTTAAAATGGCTCAAAACCCTTCATGGTGTTTAACCTCAACTACAACAAACAGAACACGGTAAAATTATGAAACTTCTCTCGAATTATGTTACTCGGCTAAACCAATCCAAAGTATACTAATAAACATTAATAGCCAGCCAAAACCAATAATATGAATCCATGAAACCACGTAATAGCTAATACCTTAAACAACTAAACAATATCCGACAAGTAGCAATTGAGCATAAAATATAAATAAAACAGGTAGTAGTTAAGGCAAGGAACAATATATTAAGAACGGAAAGGGAACAGTCAAAAACGGATAAATTGGCGGTGCATAGGTACTCGTCACCTCACCTATACGCTACACACATGGATTTTCACATAGCAGTTAAGTCGAGGATCCCTAATCCCTCGAGTCAAAGTTAGACCAAACACTTACCTCGATCCACAGGCCACCCACTGCTCAATAACCGTTTTTCCTCTAGTTTCCACCTCCGAACCACTCGTATCTAGTCATAATTAACTTAATAATATCAAATATCACTAAATAAATTAATTCCAATATATAATTATAAGTTTACCAATATTTTTTCCAAAAAGTCAAAAACTGACCCCTGGCCAACTTGGTTAAAACTCAAGGTTCGGACCAAAATCATTCAACCATTCACCCCCGAGCTCGAATATGTAATTATTTCCGAAATTTGACCCCAAATCGAGGTCTAAATTTCCAAATTTGCAAATCCTCAATTCTCCCAAAATTCCTAATTTTCTACCTTTAAGAACAAGATTTAGGACTAAAAATCTAATGGGTGTTGAAGGACATTGAAGGATAAAGAACACAAACCTATGATTTGGTGTTGAAATTGATCTTCTTCAAAAATTGCCCTAGATTGAGTTTAAATGGAACAGATATGAAGTTTTGAACCATTCTCATTTTTGAAGTCTATTTTAAAACACTGGACAGGTCTTCATCGCATTCACGATAGACCTGTCGCGATCGTGATGCACAGCGGCCAGAAGGCCTTAGCGTTCGGGAAGAGTTGCATGTGTTCGCGATGGTCTGTCCTCCCTGACCATCACATTCGCGGGCCTGGGATCGCGTTCGCGTAGAACAACTCATTGAATTCCCCAGCCTACCTCCAATACACTACGCATTTGCGTAAGGCCGGTCGCATTCGCGAAGAGCTAACCCCCCAGTGCTCAGCAATCGCGGTCAAAGCCTCGCGTTCACGTAGAAGAAATTCCTCCCCAGCCCAGCTTGCACTTCACGATCACGAAGCACAAAATATCAGCATACCAGAAGCGGCAAACACATGAGATTTTCTAAGTGCAAATCATCCCGTAGCCTATCCGAAACTCACCCGAGTCCTCGTGGCTCCAAACCAAATATGCACACAAGTCTAAAAATATCCTACGAACTTGCCCATGCTATCAAATTGCTAAAATAACACCTAAATCGACAAATTTAGCACCAAATTGCATGAAATTTTCAAGAAAGTTTTAAAACTTCTATTTCTTCAACGGAAGGTCTGACTAACGTCTAATCAGTTCCATTTCTCACCAAATTTTACATTAAGTCTCAAATATCATAATGAAACTGTACCGTGCTCCGGAACTAAAATACGAACCCGAAACCAACAAGATTAAAGATTTCCAAAATTCTTTAAACTTTTATAATTTTAGCCTTATAATTTTCATCAAAAATTTATTTCTCGGGTTAGGGACCTCGGAATTCGATTTCGAGCATACGCCCAGGTTTCATGTTTTACTACGGACCCACCGGGACTATAAAATCATATGTCTAGGTGGTTTACTCAAAACTAAGGGTGTTAAACGGGTGGGCCGGGTCGGGCCGGTCCTGTGCTATTTGGACATGTACGGGTTTGGTTCCGGGCCGGTTTCGGGCTTGGTCTTAATGGGTTTAACGAGTTTGGTTTCATCCGGGTAAAAATTGAACTGTAAAGGTTACGGGTTAAGGGGGCCAGGCCAGGCCGGGAAGGGTTTAGTGTGTTTTTAAATTTTTTTTTGGAATTTTGTATAACTATTGTAAGTTATATTAATACTATACAAGGAAGATGGAAAAAAATTGCACTTATTGCAAGTGCTACTTTTATTTAATAATTCAAATTTCAAACTTACAAATTGAAAGGTTTATATTTTTAACAAGTAAATTCAAAGGTTTTTCATTGCCTTAGTAAGTTCTTCATAATCAATATGAACCGATTGACTTTCTTCTGGAGCGTTAAATTCGGATAGTTTACTATGTGATAATATATCTCCAAGTTCCTCGCCTTCTGGGCTATCAACATCTTCACGTCCTTGATTTCTTCGTTTCGATCTAATTCATTCTCTGAAACATACTAAAACTTTCAAAGCATTACTTTCCAATGAGTGGCGGGTATCTCCAAGTTGTTGTCTTGCTTCATAAATGCACTCTCCGATGCAACAGTAGAAATTGACACATTCAACACATCCCGAGCCTTAGCGAAAAGAACAGAAAATTGCTTTCTATTCTCATGTTACCATCCCAACGGTGAAAATTCCTTTGTGCGAGGCTCTTTTAGCTTCTGCAAGTAGAATTGAAGTTCATCAATGTTCCTGCTACTGGTTTGAGTATTAGAAAATGTATAAAAAATATTAAAACTATCAAGGCCTTCTTCATCATCCACAGTAGCAGAAGTGCTACATTGCATAGTGGGATTAACATTACCTACAGCACGAGCAGCATCATCAATTACATTTTGCATAATAATTATATAATTATTGTAAATAATAATTTAGTATATAAAGTATTCATTAATTGGTGACAATCAGACATCTTAATAGAAGGATTTAAAACTGTACCAATTAAGTAAATCAAAGGAATTGGAAAGAAATATTTTTCGAATTTTGCTTGCATTTTTTCAACAACATCCTTATATTTTTCTTTCTTCTTAAATTCAGATAGTAGAAAAGAAATTTCAGCTATATGTACTAAAGCCATAGTAACAGCGGGGTAATATGCTCCAGAAAACTCAATAGCATCTGTATAAAATTTATGTAAAAATTTAACAACATAATTAATGACCTCCCAAGTAGCATTTGTTAACATACGGTTTGGATTAGTACAATGCGCATTAGCAACTTCAGTTATTGAGAATCTATATTTGTATCAATATTTTAAAAAAATATATGTATAATTCCATCTAGTAACAATTTCGTCTGGCATGAATCAGGGTTTAAAGTTATACTCGGTACACTTATTCTTAAATTCCTTAATTCTAGATTGTCTATTATTTCCTTGAGTAACACCAACTGCTCTTCTAACATGAGTAATCTCAGTTGAAAATAAATCAAGGCCACTTTTAACAATTAAATTATAAACATGACATGCACACCTAACATGAAAAATTTCAGCAAGAGGTGGTTGCAAATACAATTTTAATATTGAAATTGTAGCACTATTGTTAGAAGCATTATCAAAAGACATACACAATACTTTTGCTTTAGATTAAAAAATTCAACAACTTCACAAATAGTACTACTTATAAACGCAGCAGTATGACTCTGATCTTCATCATATCTAAAAGTGATAATACATTTTTGCATCCAAGTAGTATCATCTATCCAATGCCATGTAATTGTCAAATAATCATTTCCATTAATATCATGGCCAATATCAGAAGTTAGACAAACTCCAGAAGGAAGGTGGCTAAACAAATAACGTATGTATGTTTGATATTGTCCATGAAGTCTAAAGATATCAGCTCTACAAGTACTTATAGGGATACCTTTAAATAAAAGGATTGTAAATCCTTTGAATATACATAATAAGATATGATGAAGAAGCAAAAGAAAAAGGTAGACAATCCAAATCAATCATTTTTGCTAACTCCTCACGATCCTTCATTTTACCATATTTCACTAGACCTCCAGTAGTAGGGTTAATAGTTGTTTGATTTCCATCACCATCAGTGCCCCATTCCATGGGATGATCAGTTCTCATATGTCTACCAAGCGTCTCAGTCCCTCCTAAATTTCCTCCAGTCAAATGCTTAAATTCGCTTTTACAAATTCTGCATTTAACTCTATCAGTACCTTCTATTATTTCAAAAAAAATTCAAACCTTACTTCTTTTTCTACGATTAGTAGTCAGAGACACAGGTGGTCTACTACTAGTGCCACGATGTCACGACCCTAGTTCACCAATTGTGAACACGTCATGACGACACCTAGTCTTCACGACCAGATAAGCCTAACACATTGCAGAAGTAACAACATTTGCGAAATTTATATTCAAAAGCTAAATAACATGAGTAATGTATACAGTTGCCGCCTGGCATATACACTTTAATACAAAATACTGAAATAACCTCCAAGACCCGGAAACACACGGGTAGCACAGGCTATAAGAAATCTTACACTGCTCTAATCACCAGGATAGTCTAATACAAAGAGGGATCGAAATAACATCTAATAACTATGGATAAAATGAGAAGGAGACTGTGCGGATCTGCGGACGTAGCAGATGTATACCCCAAGTCCCCAATACGCTCCCTGACAGCTACTGGCGGTACGCCTGCTTAGAAGCACCTGGATCTGGACATGAAAAATATGCACAGAAGAGGCGTAAGTACACCACAGCGGTACTCGGTAAGTGCCAAGCCTAACCTCGGTTGGGTAGTGACGAGGAAAGGTCAGGGCCCTATTGGGACAGAAACAATAAAATAGCAAGATATTAACAGTATCGAAGTCTGATGAAAATAATGAACACAACAGTGTGATAAGACAGTTCAATGAAATATAATACTGCAAGACAAAACATAAACACTGAGTAAATACAGCAAAACTACAAGAATACCGACGAGGGTCTCCCAGGATACCGTCTTGTAGCCCTTTACCTCAACTATCCAATGAAACACCCAAGATACCGTCCCGTAGTCCAAATCTCATATCAATATCAAAGAATCTCCCGGGATACCATCCCGTAGTCCAATCATCAGTGTGCAGGGGGATCTCCCGAGATACCGTCCCATAGTCCCAAAATAAAATGCAGGGGGATCTCCCGGGAATCAAACCCGTAGTCCCAAAGTAAAATGCAGGAGGATCTCCCGGGAATCAAACCCGAAGTCCCAAAGTAAAATCAGGGGAACTCCCGGGAATCAAACCTGTAGTCCCAAATTAAACAAACAAGGGGGAACACCCGAAATCCCGCATCCGTAGTCCCAATGTAAATGCGCAACCAACATCAGAGAAAATATTCAGAAATTTAAGTAAAACAATACAAGGCATAAAAGAATACTGGCCTAACATGCTACACGTAGTCACAGTTAAGACAATTTAAACAAATAGGCAGCTTGGATCAATTAAACATGCTCTTCTACGCTAGCACAAGCTATAAAGGCAAGTAAAGTAAGGCAAATATGAAAGAGAATTCAAATCAAGTAATTAAATAAAAATTCGGGTTT